>JAQIXG010001064.1:0-24779 GCA_034700105.1 Oconnorella tubifera | reverse complement strand
TGTACTGTTGGCAATTTATTGCTTACTTTAATTAATCATAATTTAAACATTAGGCTAGATGGTCTAAGCGGGCAAGGCCCATATGAATATTTGTATAATAATTGTTATTTTGTATACAGGCTTCTTATTGCATAGACATTCACTAGATTCAAGATCTGCTTTTATAATGGGCGGAAATCAGTCGTCTCCGATACGTAAACGCAAATCAGAATACAATGTCATAAAAATGGATCGCATGCAATATGACGTCACAAAATTTAATCACGCGCGCTATGACGTAAACAAGCTCGATCGTACGCGCTATGACGTTGCAAAGCTCGACCGCCTGCGCTATGACGTAATAGGCACTGTTAGCGAGCTAGAAAGCTTTCGTCAGCACAATCACCAACGGCAACTAGAGCTTCAGCGCATGTCTGCTGACGTCACAGCTTATCGGCAAACGACCAGACAAGGAAACTACTACAGCGTGTTGCCGACGAGCAACGGGTGCTGTGCGAAGGATCGAAGGGCGTCTACCAGGGTGGACACCTTAGGGACTCGAGACCGAGCCTCGAGCAGAATTCCCAGAGACCACATTAATACAACTGAGGTTATCAAAAAGGGTGAAGTTTTCGATGAAAAACAGTCGAATGGATACTTGTGCAATGTTGGAACAACAGGACTTCTGGAAGATGACGTTGAGAATAATAATAACTATGAGAATGAAATCACCGTCAATCGGACTACGGGTAAATAAATATTTTTAAACATACCGTACCTGCTGCTGAATAGATATTTTCATATTTTCGCTGAAAGAACTGCAGAATACGATGGTCTGTTTGTGATAAATTTTGGTTCATATAGACTATATAAAACATGATGTTAGTTTAATTTCAGATGGTTACAAAAAAGAATATAAAAATATATGCAGTTATATTACATACATTAATAACCCCTATAAGCTTATTACTATTAGATTTTTTTCAAAAAAGATTGCCTAATTGCCTATGATATTTTTTTCATGATGTTCTACTGTATGCAAAAATAATAATAACAATATAATATACTACTGTATATTTGCATTCAATAAACAGAGCATATATAATACTTATGTATTTCATTTACAGGTCCATGTCGTTCGATTTCCAGTAATACCATAAAATCATCAACAGCAATAGGTCCTGCCACAAACTGGTCTGATATGCGCTGTGTTCTGGCAGCATACAATCTTCGCATGCTCGAGAATGTCGTAAATAATAACACCTACAACCACGTCAAACACACTGATAATGACCATCACCGTCACCTATCTTCACATCATCAAGCCATGACACAAATTACTTCAAGCGTAGATCCTAGCAAGGCTTCATGCTCCTCAACCATAAGTGTCCCATACAAGATGTCAGGAATAGGAGCTGAAACACTGGATAACTCCACCAAGGGAGCACTTTCCATCAAAGTGGCTGGTGATGACGTTAAAAAAGTTCGACATACTGGTGCTGTTATCTGTCGAAATCACGATATTGGATTGGTGACTTCACAAAGTGGAGATGTAGGGCTGGTGTCATCAGCCTTGGAGAGAAATGGGATAGTTACTGAGAAACGTTTTGTCATTCCATCGGCACTTTCTTGTCGCAGTTCGGTTATACGATACGCTGATAAGGAAAATGTTGTCCAACGTGCTGGGTCCCTGAGAAGCACACACCAGATGACTTCCTCTCAGCCACCATCTGGCAAGCTTGCAGGTCATCTCGTCTCACGTACTTTGTCTTCCGTATTTACATCCGCATGTGCCGGACGTTTGAATGAAGAACGATTAAAGAAAAATTCCAAAGAAATATCAGACGCGATTAACGGAAACAATGTAAAAAATCTTCGACCAGTGCAGGTAGATTTTTCAAAACTTCAAACTTCCAAAGAAAGTTCAAACAACGGAATTTCTGCATCTCGAGCTCCAGCATCTGGTAAAACAACAGTGATACAAGCTTCCACTTCAGAGCTGCTCAACTGCTTCGGAGAATTTCTCTATCAAAGCTGCTACAAACGTCTCCAATACTTTTCCCCTACTGATCCCATAATTTGGCTACGTACTGTCGATCGATCACTTCTCGCCCAAGGTTGGCAAGATGCCGCCTTTATCAACCCTGCAAATGTTGTCTTTGTGTTCATGCTGGTTCGTGAACACGTCGTCGATAATTCGGCATCAAACAACGAATCATCGCGTAGATTTATATCATGGTCTAGCGAGAGGGAACTCCATGCCGTTGTGCTGACTTGTTTGTACATATCTTACTCGTACATGGGAAATGAGATCAGCTATCCACTCAAGCCATTTCTCGTTCAGGAATCAGATAGGGAAAAGTTTTGGGATCGCTGTGTTTCACTGGTCAATGAGCATAGCTCACGCATGTTGCGTATAAATAAGGATCCACGTTACTTTACGGAAGTGTTTCGAGAACTTAAAACATTTTCACCCGATACTAAGAATAGACTATCCCAGGCATCCACGGGATGTATTGCTACCCAAACCTAAGGCTTTTCTTTCACCAACCTCCTAATCTAAGTCCTAGATGTTTTAATTATGGCTCACCAACTTATATTTAGAACATTTGTAACTGGTTAACTAACATTGACTGCATTTAGTAGGCTTATATATTCCAAATCTGCTTAAAGTATTCATTATCTGATCCCTAAATATTAATTCTATTTATTAAAAATTGAGTTATCTGTATCATTTGCCTTCCATTATGACTTAATTTATAACATTATAGATCAGCAATTATCGGTATATATAGGCTTTTTAATTTTTTTAGAAACTTAAAATATTCATACAATTTAATATAGACTATCATAGTTAACAAAAAACTGCAAATGAACGAAACATATTCAATCTTAAATCACAAATTCCTCTTTTTGATAGTTCATTTTTGATTGCTCGCCCAGACCATGGATCACCCCCTCTCGCCTCTCAAAAATAGTCAAAAAAAATATACAGTAACTCGTAAGAAAATGGTGCACAATATATAATAGATAGTGTTGTGGAATAGATAGTGTTGTGCACAATGTTACACAACACTATCAATTCTACACAATATATAATAGATAGTGTTGTGGAATAGATAGTGTTGTGCACAATATTACACAACAATATCAATTCTACACAATATATAATAGATAGTGTTATGGAATAGATAGTGTTGTGCACAATATTACACAACACTATCTATCAAATCCGTATCAAGCTGTTCTGGTCTAATATATGGTCACCGACCCATAATAATAAAAATATGCTTCTATTTCTGTGTATATGGCATATAATGTCCACTTCTTGTTTAATCATTGTTTAATCATTGTTTAATCATTGCTTAATCATTTACAAATAATTTAACATAGGCTAAGTTACAGCGTATTGAAATGTTTTGCTTGGTAAAAAATCTCATTTTGTCTTTTTTGACGAGAATTTCCAATTTCGATGATAAAAGCGAAAGTAATTTTATAATTTTATTTTATTAAAAATTGAATTACAAGGAGGGGCGGTCTAGTGGTAGTCGGCTGGCAGATCGCGTCCAATGCGAGGGTTCGAATCCTGGTGTGGATAATATCCGCGATCGACTCGGCCGTCTATTAGTACGAATGATTATAGTATTTTATACAATTATATTACCGGTATTAAGTGAAATATTAAAGTTTTGTCTAAATTATTAAATAATTTCATATTTAAATATGGTATACGACGAATAGGTAGAAGATCATTTTGTTTTACATACTATTTCAAGGAAAAGTGAATCATCTAATTATGGTAGGAGTTAGGGTTTAAGTATTAGTGAAGGTGGGTCTAATTCGGTTAGGCACCACATAGTTTTTAGACTAAAAATAAGACCACATATATAAGAAAGGATGAGGATTATAATAAAACAAGTCTCATCGCGAAATTGAAACGATATTCTCCTGGAGGTGCGAAATCGAAAGGCAGCCTTTAAGGTTATAGGGATCAGGGTTAGAAATCAGTCATTAATTTTACTCGATTTATACAAAATATAAGTACAGAACTAGTTTTGTCCAGAAAATATTAAAGATACAAAGTGCTTTTAATGCTTTTGCAGGTTTAATCCCCAACACAAATAAATCTGATCCTGATTTTTTTTACAGCGTACAAAATTGAATAAAGCAATCATAATTCTGCTTTATTTTTTATTCATTAGGGTGGAAAAAGTATTTAATAGCGAAATGGCGGCGATACCACAGGAAAAACAGATTGAAATGAATGCAAATAAGGCGTGGACCACTCTGAAACCAGGAATTGAGAAAATTTTTCAACAAGAAAATATCAGTGTTAAAAAGTTTCTAGAGTTATACAAGTATCCCTTTTGCATATTTTATCTTCATATAAATTTAATTAACGTATTGATGCTCATATTATATTATTAGTTCTTAATTTGCGGAATTCATCTTTGCATAATTATTTGATTATATTAAATTGTATTAATGTTTATGTTATATTATCAACATTGTTTGTTTTGATTTTATGAATAAAGTTTTAAATAGGAAATTTAAATATTTATGTAAACCTTGTATCAAATTGTCTATATATTAACTGTATATATTTTTTTTATCAAATTGCATTGCTATATTTGGATTGTATTGAAAATCTAAAAATTCTTTTCTGCATTAAATATGCGTAGTTTTAGCTCTCTAAACGTTAATTTTAGCATGGAATAATTTTATAATTATATAATATAATAATAATTTATAATAATAATAGTAATTATTCTATGTTTTTGTATTAAATTGTTTCTCTTGACTTGAGTGGCAGTAATGTGTACAATTATTGTACGAGTCCAATGCTAGAGAGATGTAACGGTAGTATAAATGGAAATGGTGAAGATACAATTGAACTGCTCGGAAGAAAGCTTTACGCGTTGCTTCGTAGTCATTTACAACAGTATATTACAAGTCTTTCTCAGGTTCACTTGTGTTATTAATTAGTATTATTATATATTAATAGTTATTAAATTCTATTACAGCTATGTGTACTAGAATTTTTAGTTTATCATTATCGCAGAGTGCTTATCAGTAGGGTTAATGTATCTGTTATAGTTTTTTAACATCTTATCGTGTTTAATTAAATTATATTTAATCTTAAATATTAATATTCGCTGTAAATGGATAGTTTTTATTAATATTCGCTGTAAGTAGATAATGTTTTAATATTAACTGGCATAACATTATTGTATTATTAATATCATGTTTAATATATTAAATATTGTATTACTATAATGACATTTATGAATTCAATATCTAATTTATCTATCTTATAACAATAAAATTATTTTGAATATAAAGGGCAGCAAAGAAAAGTACAACGAGTCTCTGCTGACGTTTTATTCCGAAAATTGGGAATTGTTTACGTTTTCGAGCAAAGCGTTAAATCACGTCTTTAATTATCTTAACAAACATTGGGTGAGAAGGGAAATTGAAGACGGAAATCAAAATATCTACGAAATTTATAACGTTAGTCTTATATTTATTTCATTAGTTTGTTAAATTCATTTGTTTATCATTCGTTTTTATTTGCTTTTATTTAGTTTTATAAAAGTTAAACTAAAGCTTTGGATGCTCAAATTATAACTAAATAATTGTAAATGATTATTTGGATAGCTTATATGTTTTACTGTAGGTTAATTTTTCAGTTTTGCTTGCTCCTGTAGGGAGATATCAATGCATTTATATTAAAAGCTGAGTGTTCACTCATTTTGTGACTATTAGATTATCATTTGTAAATGACTAGAGAGAGTGACTATTGGCCTGTAAGCGCCTTGTTAAAAGATGCAGCGAGTCAGAGAAATATTAAGACTTGAACCCTGTACTTTATTTTCAAGTCTTTCGCTCTAGTCTCTTTGGTCTTCTATATTTCTATATACAAATATTTCTTCTCCGATAATTATCAAAGGACAGTTAGCTTCATTTTATTATAAATAAAAATAAATAAATAAAAATCATATTTTAATTTTTTTTCTTATTTATAATAAAATGAAGCTAACTGTGCTTTGATAAAACTTTAAAATTTAATTGAAAACCGTAACAAAAATTAAAATATAAAAAATTATTTTTTGCTCTTCTTTTTAAATATTTGATTGACACATCGTATCCCCGCCCTCTCAATCGGTGTTTGAGTTTTAAAATGGCTTGTTTACATCACAGCTATCTTTAACTTGTTGGAGAGATTACTTTTTGCGTGAGAGCGGACTTGAGACTAGCGTAGTTGCTGCCGTTATGAATCTGATTGAGAGAGAACGTAACGGGGAAGTAGTTAACACGGCGTTCATTACTCTCGTTCATAAATCTTTCGGTAATTGCTTTTACATTTTAGTAGTTGATCAGACGCATTAGTTATAATGGTAGTACGGTATAATGTGTTCGTTTTTGTGACCTGTCAAATTTCTTAGGTTTAGGGTTGGGGTTAGGATTTGGGTTAGGGTTAGTTCTATGATTAAGGTTACAGTTTATAGGGATTATTGAATTATTTTTAAGGGCTGTTTTGTCAGGTTAATATATCCGGGATATTGTTTATTGTTGGGGTATTGATTGTTTGCTTCGTGTACTTTATAAATTTATTTTGAATTGAGTTTTATTCAGTTATGACCTTATATTCAGCTAGTTGGGTATATATTTTTTACAGTTGAATTGGGGGTTAGGAATTCGCAGTTGAAGGGGCGTCATTTAGATTTCTATAGAAATAGTTTGGAGAAACCTTTACTGGAAGATACGAAAAGATTCTATTTGACAGAAAGCATGATGTTTTTAAGTCAGAATCCTGTCTCAGAGTATCTCAAAAAAGTAATTTTATTATTTTTAAAACGTAAAATAACAAATTGGACACAAAAAAATAAGAATTTTAGATCGGGGTTTGGATTCGGGTTATGGTTAGGATTTAAGGTAGGATTAGTTGTTAGGGTTAGGGTTAATTTTAGGGTTAGGGTTATTAAATGAATTGATAATAATGTAATAAAGATATAATATAAATACATAAATAATATAATGTAATATATTATAGATATATAATATAAGTAATATAAAAAGATAAATGATATAAAATAGTTGATGCGATAAATAATATGATGTAAGTATAAATGTCTTTATTTCAATTTGAGTAAATATTTTCAGGCAAGCGTAAGACTTGAAGAAGAGAGGAATCGTGTTGAACGTTACTTACACGAGACGACGATGACACCAATGTTGGACGTGTGCAGAGACGTTCTTATACAACAACAACTACAGATACTTTTTGACTACTTTCAAGTACTTTTAAACAACGAAAAAAATGAAGGTTTGCAGCAAAAGTTACGATTTTAGACTCGGAATCTACTTTTGTATAAAATTCTTTATATCAAAGTTACTGAAGTCAAGTTTATATTTTTATATCAAATTTTATTTCTTTATATTTCAAAGTCTAAAAATATAATTCTTTTAAATTAAATTGCTTTTTCCATAATAAGTGTACAAAAATAGTATTCACAAAAACGAGCAATTTTACTCGAGGAAATTTTAAAAGTTGCGATGGTCATAATAAAACCGAATATTTTATTTTATCGCTTTATGTATATTTATATAATTTGATTGATATTATATTTGAATGGTATACTTTTTGGCTCACCCTGTAATATTCAGTATTATTCGGGATTATTCAGCTTAAATTGATCGATGTAAATGACTAGCGCTTTTGATCAACATTTCTGATGTTTTATGTGTAGATATGGAACGCATGTATAGACTGGTTGCTCTTACATCTAATGGTTTAACTGAGATGTCGGATATATTGAGACGTCATATAGAAAAAGAAGGATTGGATGCTATTTCATCTTCTGCAGATAAAGCTCAAGCTGTAAGATTATTTAATTTCTATACAGAATTAATGCTTTTTAATTCATTAAATAGTGCGTATCTCTATTTTGTTATTGGTTTTATTGTTTTTAAAACCTTATGAAATAGTTTTAAGTTATATGTGCAGCATAGACTTTTAATTAAAAGTTTTTCGGAATATACGAATACACAGTGATATTTGCTCTATTAATATAATGTGTCGGTTGATAAATGCTATAAAAACGGTTTACTGCTTCATTTAGGCTAAAAATTTACAGTATCTAAAAATTCAATTAAAAATTAAAATTAAAAACTAAAAATTTAATTAAAAAATGTACAGTATCTAAAATGCAGTCTACAAAAGTTTATCATAGATTTTTTGTAAGGGATTTTTATCTCAGATATTTTTATTTTGGCAGACCATTGAATTATTCGCGGTCAAAAATGTAACTCTGAAAGAATAGCCTTTCTACCCAATCTGATTATAATCTATTTATAATTGATTGTATTCTAGGAATACTTTAACAATTACAATAATGTTTTTGCTAATAAAATATTTAATAGCGTTTTTATTTGTTTGTGTTTAGGATTCACAGTTGTATGTTAATGCGATTCTTAATGTTTATAACAAATATCGCAAGCTTGTGTTGATTGCATTTCAAAACGATGCAAAATTTATTGCTGCCATTGATATGGTGAGTATTCTTAACATGGAATACTAGTTATAAATCAATTAATATAAGTTTGCATCTTTTATTAGTATTATAAGAGTTATTTTGCTAAGGTCTTAATGATTGATTGTTTAATTGACTAAATGGTTGATTAACTGAATGATTGGCTCAATGATTGATTTATTGAATGCTTGATCCATCGATTGATTGATTAATTCATTGATTTATTGATTTTTGATTCAATGATTGATTGACTGATTGGTTTATTAAATGCTTGTGTTATTGTGTACTTATTTATAGTGTAACGAGTAATTTTCTTATATTTATGAATCACAAATAGTATGTATATATTTATAAAATATAGTTTACTGACATTTATTAATCTCTGATATTATGTTTATTTTGTATTGCAGGCCTGCACGAGTTTTATAAATAAGAATGCAATTACGAAACAACCAAAGTGCAACCATAAATCGTCCCAACTTATAGCCACCTACTCGAATCAGCTTCTGAAGAAAAGTTCTAAGATGGTTGAAGAGGACGAGCTTGAAAAACTTCTAAGCAGCATAGTATGTACTTTAGTTTTTAATTGTTAAAATTTCGATGTTTGGAAGAAGTGATAGAGTGCAGGAATCAGATCTCGGGTTTGAGTCACTTGCAATATTTTACTAACTTGCTGCACCATTTAGTAAGAGGCTTAAATTGATAAGTTACAATGTCATTGTTAAATGGTAAGCCATCCTTTAAGGTTAAAATATGTCAAATTTTAATATGTTTTGATTTATTTAAGTGACTGTAATTTCTTTAATATGTTTGAACTTCACTGTGATAAAATATTCAAGTTATTTAATCACTCTGTAAATTTACAGTTTGAGACACTAAGTTAGTGGTGAAAAGAATAGTGCATTGGACTTAGAACCAATTGTCTCACATTCTAATCCTGTATGGATCAATATTTGATATTACTATATATTATTATATAATATTAATGACTTGTTGCACCTTTAGGAAAGTATTTTATTTACGGATTTGATTTTGATGTTTAATGTTCGTTTTTGGTACATTATTTTTATGTTAATACTGTTGACTTGCTGCACCTTTAGGAATGTATTCAATTCAAAACTTTGGCTTTAATATCTAGACATCAAGCTCTTGCTTAATGATACAGTTTGTTTTTTAGTAATTTAATTCTATTTTCGCATATAATAAAATAAATAGATTTATCTTATTTCTTGCAGATAGTTATATTTCAGTATTTAGAAGATAAGGATGTATTTGAGAAATACTACAGTAATTTGTTATCCGTTCGATTAATCGAGCATCAGTCAGTATCTGACGATGCAGAGGCCAGCATGATTTCTAAAATGAAGGTAGAACATTATCTACAGATTTATTTGTGATTTTTAATATTTCTAAACAAATTTTATTTAATTATGATTTTTGATCAAATTGAACAACTGGTAAGAAAGACTGTTATCAGATTTGTTAAAATTTAAACGATAGTTTAAATTTGGTACTTGGTAACTATTTGCTGAGTTTTATATATATATTGACTGTATGATTGAATGATTGATTGAATACAGGTATCTTGTGGTCATGCTTATACAAACAAGTTACAGAAAATGTTTCAAGACATTGAAATTAATAAAACTCTAAATGAAAGATTTGAGGAGTATACCAAACAAATGCCTCAAAAGGGCTCAGGTTTCTGTCATATTTGTGCCATATTTTGTGTCATATTTTGTGCCATATTTTGTGTTTTATTTTGTATTATATTTTGTGCCATATTTTGTGTCATATTTTCTGTTATATTTTTTGTCATATTTTATATCATATGCGATTTGTGACATATTTTGGATTTAATTCTTTCAAATTCTTTTATTTGAATTTATTTTCTGTCTGTTTATTATTTTTGCTTTTTGACTAATAATACAAATTGTTTATTTAATAATATGTTATGAATCGGGTGCGCTGAAATCAATTGATAAGTGAACACTAGAATTTTAGCGTAGTCTAATAAATCATTTTTCTTTTTATTATTATTATAACGTAAGCAATTAACATGAACTTCTTGCTCAATAGTGCAACTAGTCGACGAAATGTTGTCTGTTTTTCAGTTATATCTTTTTATGAAAGTTTTCTCTTTTTAGTTGATTTTAGCATCGAAGTGTTGACAAGCGGGTTTTGGCCATTTTCTCACCAAATTCAATTCGCGTTACCAAAGGAGGTCAATAATTTCTTTCTTTTCTGTCATCATTATTATCATTGTAATCATTATCTTAATCATCATCATGATTGTCATTAATATACTTTTCATAATGATATTTTTAATTCGAGTCCTTTTCAGTTCTTTTCTATATGTTACGTTTTTTTCAGAACTTTTGTTGTTATTACACCGATTTAAAATTTTAAATTATATCAAAGTTAAAAATTATGATATAGTGCGTCAGGTAATACTTTTACAAATGTTTCAGCGGCAAGTTTTTATTTTCAAAGTTAATCATTACGTTAAACAATTGCGGATTAAACTTAAATCAAAGTGAAACTCTGTATAAAATTATATAGTAAATTATACAGTAGACTCTTTACAAAATGATATAATTGAATTTTGCTGCATCTTTATGTATTCCATTTTTATTTTTTCTGCAACAAATTCAGAATTTTAAAAATTGGAATATTTGTTAAATTTCATATAGCAAATATTTACTGGACTATGGATATCCTTCCTGCATTCATTTATTTAGTTGATTTTAGCTCTAATTTGAAGTTGAATAATCAAGTTAATAACTGGTATAATACGGTTATAACTGGTATAATCCGGTTATAACTGGTATAATCCGGTTATAACTGGTATAATTTGGTAATAACTGGTATAATCCGGTTATAACTGGTATAATCCAGTTATGACAAATTCCCACTGGTTCTAATTAGAATTCGAATAGCGGTTACATTTTTTTCTTATGCACTTTAAGTATCGGATAACAAATGTTTATACAATTTATACTATTTTGCGATTCAGTTGGATATGTGCATTCATCAGTTTACTAATTTCTACTCGGCCCAGCACAGCGGCAGAAAATTGACGTGGCTTTATTATAAATCACGCGGGGATATTGTGACTAATTGTTTTAAGAAAAGATACACTTTAGTCGTAAGTTTGGATAACATTTGCACGTTTTTAATTGATGCAAACACAATGGGATTTATGTATAGTATATATCGTATGTATATATATTACTATCTTTTTGAAAACGCATAGACAAAAACATTAACACATTGTATTTAATAAAAGTACTGGGCATTCATCAGAATTGAACCTGGATCTGTTGTTTTTGTTGCACCAATAATATTTAATCAGACAAAATACTGTAAATAAATGTAAATGTGTAAATTATTCTTAACGTATATAAATTGCTTAATTTATTTTGTTACAACATGAAAGATTTTGAGATTTCTTTACACAGGCTTCCACTTATCAGATATCAGTGTTGATGCAGTATAATTATGCGGACAGTTATACATTCGAACAACTTTGTGACAATACGCAGATTCAAACGGTTGATTTTGTTGATTATAGTCTTGAGAATTATCTGTTACTTTTTGCTTGATTTTATTTGTTGACCTTATTTATTTAAATGATTTGTTTGAGATCTTCTTAATCATTTTATAAGATTTGATATAATTCATAATTAAAGATTATATGACTGTAAATTGAAGTACGAATTCCAGATTGCAATGTTCAGGTTCGATTCTCATGAAAGTTTACTTTATCACAACTTGCTGCACCCTTTGATAAGACTAAAATCCGCACTACTTCTAAGACAAATGTAAAAAGGTCATTCAGATGCTTAACTTAAATAAAAAAAATTTCTGTGTGTTAATAGTTAGTAATTAATTCTCTCTTTTGGAGTAGTTATTAAACAGATGATTTTAGATGATAATGTTTTGATGCTTGTAGACTGAACTTGAACAAGTGCTTCGCTTATTGCTTAAAATTCGCTTGCTTATAAGCGATGACGTTGATATCCATAATGAAAGCGATATTCCTAATAATGCCATATTTACGATCTTTAAAGATTACAACAAGTTAGTGTTTAGTTTTTACAAAGTGTAAGCTAGTGTATGCTGTATTATTTTGCGATTGAAATCATTTACATTTAAATCTTTAGGTTAAAGTGTAAACCATTTATGTGTAATTTATTGACATTTAAATCATTTAAATTGGAATCATTAAATAATTTATATTAGAATCATTAAATGATTTAAATTTAAATAATTTATATTACAATGATTGAATCATTTACATTACAATCATTTAATAATTTATATTACAATCATTTAATCATTTACATTACAATCATTAAATCATTATTTACATGGATCCATCCTACGCATTGATTTTCTTAAATAAAATCTGCAATCTCAATCTATATACAAATCATGAATCTAATTCTACAGCAAGAAACTGCGCGTGATAATAAACGTGGCTCTGAAGTCAGAACAAGCGAGAGAGGAAGAAACGACTGATCAGAGCTTAGTAGAACAAAGACGTCATGAAATTGAGGTATTTTATTCTCGGACACAAAAAGGATGTAAATTCAGTGCTTCTTGCTGTTTTTTTCTGCCAGAAAGCTAAAGAGATACATGTAATATATGCAAATAGAGTGATTTGTTTCTTCACACACCAGAACTGGATTCTGGAATCTTTTACTAACCATTTTATATATTTGTTAATTAATTAAAGTTTATTTTGTAACAAAAAGCTATAAATAATATTCTAACTAACCCAAGTTTAGGGTTAGTTAGGGTTGAAGTTATTAAATGAATGAATGAGGTCGTTTTATTTTTAACTGTTTTCGGGGTCATTTTGTCGTGGTACTGTGTTTTTGAAAAGAAATTAAATCTTGCTACAGGCCGCTATAGTTCGTTTAATGAAGATGAGGCAGACTTTGAAACATACAGATCTCATAACGGCCACAGTTGATCAACTTAAAAACAGATTTATTCCTCGCGTAACGAATATCAAAGTAATCACTGTTATTTTATTTGAGATAACTTGTATCTTACGTATATATCCTATATATTTAAGGTTAAGCTTAATGTCATTTATTAACGTGTTATATAAACGATGTCTCAGAAGTTGCTGTCAATTTAAGCGTCTTACTAAATAAACGTCTTACTAAAGGGTGCAAAATGTTAGAGAAAAAGTGAGATAGCAGAGATTCGAACCTGGACATGTCGCGTCCGAGTCCAGCGCTCTAAATGCTTTTCTAACGAGCCTTAAGTTTATTTTGATTTAATGCTATTTATAATACACATATATTTCTCTTTTTTGATAAAGTTTATGAAAAGAGAAAACTTAATGTCGAGTTCCAGGAAGCCTTTTTGACTAAGAAACTAATTCTATATACCAGTTAAAATGTGCAAAGCCCATGATTATTACAGATATTTCATTGGACTATGATATCATTTGATTATAATGACGCCATGGATGCTAAACATAAAGGCATTGTACTAAACATAAAAGCATTGCGTGATTTAACATTGCGTGATTTAACTAAAACTTGGCACTGTATAGCCTTTTGTGCTCGTGTGCTTTCATGCAACAAATCAATGAATTAGTATTATAAATAGTTTATGCTCAGTGTATTGATGTATTTATTTCAGCGTTCTATCGATTCTTTAATTGAAAAAGAATATCTGAGACGGGACGCTACTAACTCGGATATTTATTTCTACGTCGCTTGAAGACATTTATATATTGCGAAGATTCAGAATGTTTTAACGAGTGTTATAAAATATTAAAACATTTATAAAAAGTTATAAAGGTTATAAATGTTAAAATGTTATAACATCATTAAATGTTGTTTAAATTATAAGGATCTATAAATGTTTTAAAATGTTATAACATTTATAATATGTTCAATATTTATAAAATATTCCGAAAGTAATAATTGTTTTAAAATGTTAAAACATTTATAATATGTTCAATATTTATAAAATGTTCCGAAAGTAATAATTGTTTTAAAATGTTATAACATTTATAAAATATTATAAAAAATTTAAATTATAAGGGTTATAAAATTTATTAAAAAAAGTTATGAAGATTATGAATGTTATAAAATGTTATGTTATCAATAAGAATGTTATAACATGTTGTTATGTTATTAATAACATAACATGTTATAACATTATGTTATTAATTAGTAACGTTGCTTAATCTGATGAACCAGCTTCATAAAGCCTCATTCATAAAATGATTATAATCTAGACGAAGCGATAAATTTTGTAATTGCAGCCAATCTATAATAATCTAGACGTTGCGATAAATTTTGTAATTACAGCCAATCTCAAGACTATTTCAGAAAAAATAAACAATCCGGATAGTTTTAGTTAAATTATTTTGTGTGCTGTGTACTTATTTTATTCCCCTTTTTATCGTGTGAATATTTCATTTTGTGTATTAGGACAACAATTTTGATAATGTTACTTATTTTAGGTGTGGGATTTGTGGGAATGGGGGAAGGGCATGATACTATAAGGGATTGGGTGAGGGGCTTGATAATATAAGAATTGGGGGAGGGGTTATTGATACTATGAAAAATAATGATTTTTTTCAAATGTTATATGGCTTGGTAGCAATCTAGCAGTTGCAAACTTTTGTAATATAAAATTTTTTACAGTTATTTCCTAATTACTATCATTTGTGATTGTTTCTTGTATTTTGTAAATGTTATTGTTAATTTTAGCATAGGTTTTTAAAGGTTATGAAATCTAAATTCTGTATTTAATGTATCTTGATTTTTTCTAAATTGATGCGTGATTTCGCTTGAATAGTTTCTTATATAACGTTGTATTTCTATATTATGTCGTTTCTTTGCTGTTGATCTATTGAGAGATATTCTCTGCTGTATTAAATACTGTTTAACTTGATTTTATTGATTTCTTATCTTGAAAAAACTATTTAAAGTTTGTAAAATAATATTCGTATGGAGAATAAGTTTGAAATTTAATTGAATTTTATGGATGTTTCAAAAGTAAATATCTCTATTTTATATGTTAAATACATATATAAATAATATACATTTTAGATATATGCATTAAAACGATGTCAAAATCGTTTTGAGAAAAATATTTAAAATTAAAATAAATATTTAAAAGTAAAATAATCATAAAAGACTTAAACCTAGGTTTATCTAGCTGGGCTCATTTATTTATGTTTTAGTCAAAGGTAACTTTACTTTCAATTTTATGCACATAATTTACAAAATCTAAAATAATGTCATCCGATCTTTATTTCTAAATCGTATTGTATTTTCAAATTATAGAAGTTAATATTATACCATTTTTATTATTCCTTTGTATTAGATCATCATTCCATTTCTGCTGCTTTAAAACAATTTTAATTTTATATAATATTAAGACTTATTTTCATTATAGACATAATTTTATATTCTATATTTAAAATGTTCTAGAAAACTGATATAATTTCATTAAAGTTAACAATATTTCTAGTAAATCTGTAATAAATTTGATTACATTGTTTTATGAAAATAGGTAGAAGATTTTCATAAATAAATGATTTTAAGTGATTTGCGTTCTATCTGTTTCACTGCTGTTTCTTTTGTTTCTTCTTTACTGTTTCAGATCTTATTTATTTCTTCTTTTCATGTTGTTTCTGCATCTAAAATCAATTACAATCATATAATCCTGGCTTAAAATAAACTCGATGTAGTGACTTGTTATTTTTATCCTGGGATTCCTACTACTAAACCAACTTAGGAAAAATGTTAGACTTAAAAACTTTCTTTTTTCTCAAACTTATAAAAATTACAAATTGTGGATCCTTGGTGTTTAGCCATGAATGTTGAATAACTAATAAAATTGATGAATTAAATGACACACAACTTATGACTTTAGATAGTGTTTTAGTATGTGCATACGTTTGGAAAGTACATTATTTGCTATACAGTTTTGGTTATATAATTATCATTTCATAGCATAGAATATACTGTATCATTATTATTTCAGTACATGTTTAAACAATATACTTCATTACAACTATGCAGGGAGTAAAGTGGCATTAGACTTCATTCTTTATGTAATTAAATCAATGTTTTCGTCTCTCAGTTGACGGTTTGTCCTCACCGCTTTGGTGGAACATGCGTGGTCTTTCCTGATACTGAGGGACGTCCGCGACATCGTCCCTCGACGGTTAAACGGACGTTAAACTTTTATTGATATTGATAGAAAAAGTCAGATTCAAATGCTTATACCTTTTGTGTTACTTTTTTTCTACCCAGGGAAGTTGATGTGTCTCAATCTAGAGAACATTAATGCTGGTTTAGTTTAGTGTGTTTAGGCAAAATGCTTATTTTACAGTCCTTTCATAATTGATAACATTTGTGATTAATTATACGCTGTTTAATATTTGCTTAACATTTGAAGTTTATGTTTGTTTTTACGATTACACTGATGTTGCTGCAAATAAATCATGTCAAATAATAATTTTCTTCTGTTACTTTCAAATTTATTCCAATTTAATATAGAGATATTCTTTATTACAATTTAATACTTTAAATAAAGTATTAAAGTCAATATTATAAAGTAAACATTGAAATTAAAAAAATATTAAAGTTTAACTCTAGTAATATACCTTTTTGGTCCCCCCTCCTGCCTTATGACTTAGATTATCATTGGCCCCTGCTTTAGACTTAACTTCACTATAATTTGTCTTCTCATCAAATACCTATTATAAATGAATACAAATAGGTACCTATTTGGATTATATTTAATTTTTAAAATCTTATAATTAACACAAATATTTGGGACTATTTTAATATCATATGATATTATTTAAAAACACTATAATATCAAAATATAGCGATGCAATTTGACATAATAAAATCAATATAAAAGTTAATATCTAGAACGTTAATATGATTTGAACAAGTATGGAAAATAAGATTCAGTTGACAAACATTAAAACATTAAAAATAACAAAAGTATTATTTTTAGCTGTACTAAATTCAATAGTAAATTGTCTAATTCTTATCCTCTACTTTACCATATCATTCATAAAAAATAGCTAAATAAAGTGATGTCATTTTGTATATATATTTATAATGTATCCATTTATATTAAGATTTTTTATAACAGACGCAAACCTTGGTGCTCCCCCCTCCCGCTCTGTGGGCTAGGTTATCATTCGCCCCAGATTTAGACTTGACTCCACTGTAATCAGTCTTTTGACTGAAAATCTTAAATTATATTTTGTAGTAAGTTGTAATAATATCTGATTGTCTATCATAACAGAATTAGGGCCTAGTGTTCTTTTTAAAGAAATAACTTTAATCAAAATAGGCTCATTTTAAAGTTATTTTAAGACACTTTTAAATTATTTAACAATTATATATCAAGCAAAAAATGTATATTTGGTCATTCATAATGTACAATATATTTTACAAAAATGATTAGGCTCGTTAAGTCACTTGCAAATTTTTTATATTCATTGACCAAAATTGATTATTTTTGCATTCACAAAATTTCACATGCATAAAAGTAGCATAAAAGTAGCATAAGCATCTATCTTGGTCTTATCTAAAGAGTCCTATACTTGACAAAATATAAGTTTTAACTAACAATGGTATTGAATGTATTGAACAAAAAGGTGGTACAAAAAACAATTATCTATAATAGGTACCTTTTTATTACCCCCGCTAGCTCTGTGATCTAAGTTATCATTCGCTCCAGCTTTAGACTTAATTTCACTGTAGTTTGTCTTCTCATCAAACACCTAACATTTATACAGAAAAGTAGGATTAAAATTGAAGATATGCTCAGTTAAATAATAGGCCTACCTATAAGCCCATATGTGGTCCTAACAAATTATTTTAGATACAATTGCAAACACTATAGATACACTTGCAAAACAAAAAATATGAAATATGTAACATAATAACTTCTTAATGTGTAGGCCCTATTCTAATAAAAAAAAACGTTTAGGTCTCACCCCACCCCTCTTGAGAACTCATGAGCATGACAACTTATAGGTCTATACACTGAATCCGTTTTAAAAGCTAGAATTTAGCATCCAAAAACCAACTAACCACAAATCCCTGTATATCCCTATCTCTAGTTGATCACCGAAATATCCCATCTAATCCCAGTCTATTTTATTGTTACAGACCTACTATATCAAAGTCACAAAAAATAAATACTTGCCTTATTGGTCCCCCCTCCAGCTTTATGATCGTAGTTATCCATTGATCCCACCTTCGATGTTATCTTTTCTCCTGTAGTCTTTGACATCTTCAAGCCGCTTGTAACACGAATTATTGAGTTTAGAAAGAATTATTGTAATTCTTTAAATTTCTTTATAAGTTTAACATATTAAACGAGTATATACTGTAGAACACATCCATATACTATTTCAACTAAAATTAATTTTTGAAGCACATAATGTTACTAATACATGAACCTGTCTAACTTTATTAAATTATATTCTTATTATGCAATCATTTTTCTAGAGCATGACTTTTCTATTTTTATTCAAAATATTAGCTTAATAAGTAGTCTCTCTATAACTATATGATATTTCTATACGAGTATTTTGTATTAACTTTAAGCTAATTCATGACGTGAGCAATGTTTTGCAAAAGCTAAGGCAAACAAGTTTTTATACAAGCAAAAACAAACATTGAAGATTTAATTATCAACTTCTAGGATCATAATATTTATTGAGTAGGCCGAGTTTTTATAGACCTAATCTAGCTAACGGTCAAGTGCAAATCAAACACAGAAGAAACTGCTAATAGGATTTTAATACGAATTTAATTCTTGGAATATACATTATATATTTATATATAGATTTTAGCTTTTTCACGCAACTTCTCAAAAGTTTTATAGCATTATTTAGTAATAACATGGATTCTTTTTATAACATAATATACTTTAATTTATGATATGATAAAAAGGTGAAATCCAAAAAACGTTGCAAATATTGATACTCTTTCAATCTATCATAGATTTCTTTTCGACGTTATCCCAAAATAAAAAAACTGACAAATTTTGATGGCCGACTACTTGAAATAATTGTTGTAAAGAAAAAATTCTATATAATTAAGATATCGTTTTATGAAATGGATGAATGGACAAGTGTGGTTATCTATAAAAACGACATTATATCTATATTTATATAAAAATAGATACTAATATAGCAGCAATTACAAATCAACAGTGCAACAACAAGCTGAATTGTATTAATATATCTCTTAGTTATTAAATAAAACACAACGGTATAACAAATGATAAAATTTAATCAATTTCATCATCAGATAAATCACCGTATGATGATAATAAACGACCCAATCCATTTAAAGAACAAGTATTCCCTGACAATTTAAGCCCGTGACTACAAATTATACTACCCGACACTTTTATATGACTATCAACAGCAAAATGTTTACTCGCATCATCACAATCAGCCACAAATTCACTCAATCTATCATTACCAGATGATTTTTTAACATCTATATCCTTCCCTTGATTTAAAATCTCCTGTTCAGTAAATTTATCACTAAATTCGGATCTAACTGATTGCAAAATTTTTGAATCTTTTGATGCAACTTGAGAATGTTTTTCAGAAAGTTTCAACTTTTTCGAATGATTACTCAAATGTAAATCATTCTGAACTGGTTGTGCTATATCAAGAGGTTTATCTTGTAATTCTTTATTACATTGATTAGATTCATTACAGCAAAATAAACGAGTGTCATCGATGTATTTTTTTTCAGCATTTCCCTCTAATACAGGCAAATGCAATCGCGTTATTAAAATATTATTTATGAAATCATCGTTCGACTGTTTATCATTAATGAACAGATGTTGCTTGATCTCATCTTTGCATTCGCCTAAATATACAAATATAAAGATTTAGATGTATAAACTATTACGACAAAAATATGAATTCACGTTTTATAAATAAAAATTATAACATTACTTTTAACACTTTGAGCAGTAAAACTACTATCAATAACAAATTATAATTGAATTAAGCAGCTCGCTAAAGGATGCAGCAAGGCAGCCAAAAACTACAACTTCTGAGACTATAATCCCAGATCTAGCGCTATTTAATAAATGATAAGCTTTAATTCAAAAAGGTCACAAGGTTATTTAAAGCTTTAGTTTACAAAGCGTAACATTTTGTCATTAATTGAAAAAATCTTACTTTTTACGATAATTATTATAAAAACTGGTTCATTTTAAAATAATACTGATTAAAGCATTATATGTCTATAATTGAAAAGTTCAATTTATATAAGTTTTCCAAAAAACATCTAAAAAACAATTAAATGCTTACCATTTTTTTCATGCGTTCGTTTTCTATAAATAACATCGTTTTGATTTACAGTCGTCACGCTTCCAGAGTCATGATTTATTTCTTTAAGTTTTCTACTAAATGCTTTGTAATCTCTTTCTAACTTTACAATCTTATCATTTATATCATCTATCACTCTCTCTGGGTAGCAAGGGACTGCTAATTGCTACAAAAGTAAAAGAACAAACTTTTCAGTATCACATAAAATTTATGTTATTATTTACAAAAAAGTTTAGAAATAATAAGTAATTACATAGTAATTTATCTAATTACTATTAAATAAATAACTGTTAATATTTTTTATTAATATTTTAGTTTAATAGTAATATTTTAATTAGTTTATATCGTAACAAGAATTATACGCACTAATTAGCAGCAAGTCATTTAAAATACATGTTTTTCGTGAAATTCTAGATATTATTTCTCATTAAATGTCACATCAGCACATTAATTGACATTTCGTTACGATCTCAAATGTAAAATATATTTTCGATTAATATATATCTATATTTAATACCAACAAATTAAATAGAGATGTTAAAGCATTTCTCATGATACCTTTACTGCTAGATCTAGATCTCTGCTGATACTCGGAATCCATTTTCTAATTTCTTCAGCTTTAGTTAATGTACTCTAAAAAAAACCAGTTCAAATAATAACATTACATAATAAGATTACTCTGAAATAAAGCAAAACCAATTCAAGTCGTAATATTACATCATATAGCTCAAACAAAATTCTCATAAAATTAGAGTATCAGAAAGATTACATTAAATCGTATTGTTATCAAAAATACTACTAAATAAACTTTTTGGATTAAAAATACTCACTAAAGGCGGTCTTCTTGGATTTTTAACCAATTCGGCTAAAACGAATAAAAATAAACAAATACTTTAATTACTGAACTGTATTGTATATTAATAACGTGTATAATAATAAAAATATAATTTCTACAATAAGAAGTATTGCATTACAAATAATTATGTATAATAAAAGAATAAAAAGATACAATTAAATAATATTCAATATTAATAATATTAATAATATTATAATTTAATTTAATATATTAATAATATTAGTATATAAGCCTACCGTCTTTCTGTTTCTGTAAATGTAATCTATTGAGACGACCAAAAAGTTTTTCTTCATTTCTCGCCATAATTCTTTACGTTCAATTTCCCTTTAAATTATCCAAGAAATAAATTAATTTATAATTTGTAAATAAATAAATAAAATTAAACATTTAAAAAAATAAATAAATAAAAATAAAAGTAAACAAACAGACCAAGGCTAACTACAGAATATATTCATATTTTTTGTCAAATTTAACTGGCCAACAATAAATTGGCGAGTTATTTGTTGGCGAGTTTAAAATTAGCCGAGTTCTTATAAAAATATTTAAATATTTGTTATAAATTTAAAATGTTGACGAAATTACGAAGACTGGAGCAATTTAAAAGATTTGATTTTAATTGGTGGATAAAAATAGATTTAATTTCTGGCAGCATATTAGGGTTAAGCCATTTTTATTACTCTCAAATGTAAACAAAGCTTTGTGTAATTTAATTAATTATGAATTAATTATTAATTATGAATTAATTACGAATTAATTATTAATTATGAATTATTTATGAATTAATTACGAATTAATTATTAGTTATGAATTAATTACGAATTAATTATTAATTATGAATTAATTATGAATTAATTACTAATTAATTATTAATTATGAATTAATTATGAATTAATTATTAATTATTAAATTTAAGTAATTGTAAATTATATATATAACGAGTTTAATAAATGAGTATTTGGCTCCTATTCGGTTTCGCACCTCACCGAGTTAGGGTTAGAAATGGTTTAGGGTTAGAACTTGTGTTTAGATTGTAACTAGAGTCATGAATAGGGTTATTGAGACGGATCAGACGTAGTTTGCAGTTATTTCAGAGAAATTAGTTGATTTCGATTTTTTATTTGTAAAATATCGTCACTTTATGAGCGATAATTAAAGAAATACTGTGCAAAACATAATATTCCTAAAATTCTTTTTTTAAAAAAAAGTTCGATGTAGTGTGAATTTTGCGATGAGGCTTGTTTTATTATATCCTTTGTTATGTCTGTGGTCTTATTTTTGTTCTAAAAACTTCATATGGTGCATAACCGATTATGCCCATATTTGTTTTTGAAAATTAGGATAAATTACTCAATTTAAAGTTTAGTAAAAACAGAATCAAGAAAAATTATCCAACAGAGCTGAAATAATTATATCATATAAAAATAAATGCTAGATATCATTTTAACTTGCAATATCATTTAATATCATTAATAACATTTTTATCATTTATATCATAATATCATTTGAAGTCCTAGACATTTACTGCATACAAATCGATAAGGTATAGCTTTAAATACTTCCGCATTTTGATCGTCCTTTTGACCAACTTTTTGATCGAACTTTGATCGTCAGCATGGCTGTGCAAACCCCAACGTCGGCAGACGCCTGTCTCAGTATCGTCCACAGTCTCATGTGTCACCGGCAGGGAGGGGAAAGCGAGTCGTTCTCTAAACGCGCTATAGAGAGTCTAGTTAAGAAGTTGAAGGAGAAGAGGGATGAGTTAGATAGTTTGATTACAGCGGTGACTACAAGTGGCGCTCATACGACGAAGTGTGTGACGATACCTAGAACATTAGACGGACGTCTACAGGTGTGATATAGATATATATGAAATAAATAGACCTGTAATAATATACAGGTGTGAAATAATATATACAGATAGAGAGTTTATGTACGAATATATATGTATATATAAAGAGTTCTATATGTGTATTATATATAAATATATATATATAGAGAGAGAGAGATATATGTGTATTATATATAATATAGCGAACGGAGAGAGCGTTGGTAAGAAGGATGTGTGGAGTGAGGTTAGTTGAGAGAATAAGTAGTGAGGTGTTGAGGTGTTGTTTGGGTATTGAAGGCGTTTTAGTTAGGGTAAGCAGGGGTATATTGCGCTGGTTTAGGCATGTAGAGAGAAAGGAAGAGACGGAGTGGGTGTCAGCGTGTAGAAGATTGCAGGTTGACGGAAGAAGGGGTAAGAGCAGGCCAAAGAAGACGTGGAATGAGTGTGTGAATAAGGACTTGAAGGACTTGAAACTGAGACCCGAATGGGCAAAGGATCGGGTGATTTGGAAGCGATGTATTCATGGTGAGGGTCCGACCTATGGTGGCATGGAAAACGGACTTTAAAACGACGACGACGACGATGATGATGATATTGATGATATTGATGATGATGTCCAAAGTTATTTTTTATTGTAAAATGTGTTTTTGATAGATTTATTTTATTGATCCCATAGGTGCCCTGACAAAGCGACCCCTAATACATTAACCAAATAAAACTTTTCAGTTAATTCAGTTAATAGTCCTAACTAAAACCTAATCTTAATCCTAACGGTTGACTGAGTTCTAACCATAACTTCGATCTAAACCTGAACTCAAATCCTAACCTGAACTTTAATCATAAGATTTAATCTTTCTAAATTTAATTTAATTTAAACTTACTTAAATAAATATCTTTAATACTGCCTCTTTCTTTCATTAACTACATAATTAAATATAATATTTAATATTAAATATACTTACTACCATCTTTGTATCTCATTTATTAAGGTTGCCGGCAGAAAAGGTTTTCCCCATGTGGTCTACGCTCGTATTTGGCGCTGGCCCGACTTACATAAAAACGAATTAAAACATTGCAAGTTTTGTCAGTTTGCTTTTGATTTGAAACAAGACAACGTTTGCATTAACCCGTATCATTACGAACGCGTTGTGTGTCCTGGAATTGGTACGCTTTTAATTGATTTATTGAATCCATTTTTATTTTATA
>JAQIXG010001063.1:0-24789 GCA_034700105.1 Oconnorella tubifera | reverse complement strand
TATGCGCATTAAATCTATTTGTATTGTTTCCTTACGTCTAAGAAAAGACCACATTGAAATTAAATAGAATTAATACTCCAATTGACTAGATCTATATATGATATTGTTTTACATTCACTTTCTTCTATTTGTTTAGCAATAACTTATATTACACAAAAACATTATACGAATCTGTATTATAAGTAAGGTTAACTAAACAGCTGTTTATGACTGTCAAACTTCTAACAGTTACTGATACTGAATCTTCTATACTCAATCTCTACCCAATACTATTTATAGCTTCAACTGTAAAATCACAGAAAGAATGTTGATTGACGTCAGCGTTGAGTTTTTCTGTTTTTCACGAAAACTTCTTGGAAGTTTTGAATACTTAACTACCTACATGCTGTGTAACGAATTAGCCTTGAAATTCCTATATAGGTTACAAGCGTGAGGAATTACTTAAGCGAAAGAAGCTGCGTTTGTTTTGCTACAATAATTCAAGGGTGTGCCGTTGTAATTGTTTGTTCAATTTATCAATGAGATAAGCATGAGTCAGAGATTTTGAGTTTTTTAGTTTCGTATTTCACAGCCATCAAGAGAAATACTGTGTTTTTTGTACTTATTTTAAGCCTTCTAAACATTGCCTATGTAAGAGTCTTTATAAACCATTTTACTGTAGATTTTGTTAACTTAAAAACTTAATTATCTTACGATTTTTTGACAACGACTTTGACTCTGGCATTACTCGATTAAATACGTTTTACTAACTTTAATAAGTAAATGAAGGTCAATAAATGAAGCGTTTTATATGCGTAAAATAATTATAGTTTACTTTAATCCTAGTATTTTATTTAATCTATTAGCCTGTAAAATTTACAGTGAAAAATATTGCTCAATATGTAGAATATACAAATTTTACAAAAATACTTTAACGCGCAAATTCAAAAATCAATCGTAAGTCTATTGCAGCGCAACAATTAGCCTTAAAGACTATCCTTAGTTTTAACTGTTATAAATTGTAGATAGAGCATAAATTATTGCATTATAAACATCTAATGTAAAATTTAAACAAATAACAAACTTACACGGTTAAAAGATTTCTAGCTCAAACTTTCCGTAGCGATAGCCTAATTAATACTCACTGTACATACGTAGTATTTACGAAGTATACTCGCTTTAGTGAATTATTGAAATCAATCAAAAACAAAAATTGCGCGAATGATATTTCATAATGTCAATTTTCTAACTTCATGAGCATCTTTAACACAATCGTCGGATTGCGGCATGTGCTAAATCAATGCAAAATCCATAAGAATTTTGCAGCCTTGAACACTTTGCAAAAGAAGCATTGCAGCCTTGAAACAATAACAGCTGCAGTTTCTAGAATTATAGAAGCTTTGGGCTAGTGTTGTGCGATACTGACGTAACACTAGTTTATTCTATGTAGCATGCCATACAGCGCAGAAGAATTCTGTGAATTTCATCAGAGATAATTTTTAAAATCAGAAACTCACTCAGCTATTAGTAAAATATAGGAAGACTAAAAGAGATTTTTTTGCTTGGTTTAATCACCTGTTTCTATGATGTTAATTTCAAATACTTGCATTGAAGCTTAACTTATATTTTGTTTAAAATTTTACAAATTTGATGACAAAATATAAATTCTACAAAATATAAATAGTAAAACTAGTTCTTTTAATGGTAAAGCATAAGATTATATCGTTGCATTATAAGGAGAGTATTTCTTTAATTAGCTATTATGCTATTATTATATTGCCAATAATTAGATAACATACGTTTAGCTATTAGAAATAAATTGATTGTTTAAAATCAACTTGTTTAATTGCTTGTTTTTGCACATTTATTTTCTAAGCAGTTTTTATATAAATAATCAACTCAATGCAAATATAATAACAATTAAATTTACCGTTATTACTTAAATGGTAGCTAACAATAATTGTCATACAACTGCTAACAATTTGTTCACAACCAGCATAGTATGCTACATATTATAATATAAGCTATTGTAAAATATTGTAACTCAACACCTAAGCTTATTGAACAGCATAAATCAATGACGAAACACTGTTACAGTAGCAACAACGCATTGCTTGGTTGCTAATAAAGCATTTCCTGCTTTTGCTTACAAATAACAACTTAAAACAACGTGATTATAATAACAAAACAATATAAACACAAGCTAAATTTTATTCATTAAACGAATGTAAATACAACATACAAAGATCTACAAATTATTATTATTTGAAAATTCATATAGCTATTACTAGAGTTACTGTAATTGAATTTATGAAATGAAATAAAATAAACAAAGCCGGCTTAAAAGTTACAAAATGAGTTACATTCCTGAATTTCCATTTGGCGGGGGACCGGGCGAAGGGTTAGTTAATATTTTACTAATTTATTACAAATTAGCACATTGTAATTTAATATTAAGTTATGTGGTAAATTTAATCTTTTTGCATTACTTCTATGTTAAATGATACATTAGAGAGAAAATTTTGATAAAATTCACGAAAATCAATGTAAAAAATTACTTTAAGTATAATATGTTTGATCAAAAGAAATATGCACCAATATCAGTAAACCTGTACATATTCGTACAAACTGCTGACTGAATCTTGCTTGAATTGCATATACCCGATAAATATTACTAATCATAACTATTAACTTAAATTTAATCAATTTTTAATACCGCATTGTTTAGCTTAAATGCTTAATTTAGAATAAATTAAGCATTAACTGAAATTTTGTTATCTCGATTTAATTTAAAGAAGGTTATCAATTTTTTCTTCAGCGAAAAGCATGAACTTGAAGAACCTTACTTTCTCAGATGGACCGTTGAAGAAGTTGGTAATTGGGTGGAAGTTAATGGCTATCCAGATTACAGGGTAAATACGTTAAAGTCAATTATTAAATCGCATACCGATACTGAGAAATCTATTAAAAACAGTTTTTAATTAATGCAGTCTAAATATTAGATCCTATATATTGGTATATGTAGGATCTATATATTTTCCTAACTTTTCATTTGGTATTTATCTATAAATATAGTCAAATTACTTTAGTTGTTACTTTTATTATTATTAATCAAAGTATCAAAGTAATTTTTGTGATGACTATAGTGAGAAATAGTACATTGAATCGTTGTATAAGTATTGTTTGATTGACTGAATAATATATAATATGACTAAGCTGTAATTTCGTCTGTTAAAATTGTCATTTGCAATTTTATTGAACAGTCTATATTGCAATAAGTTGAACAACTAATTGTTTCACCGTTTTGTTGATAACAATAGTCTATTTTATTGTTTACAAATGCAGAGTTGTTTCGAATCAAACTTCATAACTGGTCGTCGACTGATTCTTGTCGATGCTTCAGCTTTGCCTAAAATGGGCATCTATAACTTTCATCACATTAAGGTTTTAATCTACAGTATTTGTTATTTTTCGATGCAAAGTTATATGTATATATTGTACATTTTTGCAGATAAGTTTACTATTGAACTTATCTGCAAAATGCAGATAAGTTCAATAGTAAACTTATCTGCAAAATATCAGTTCATATGCGTTTAATTTATTACAAAATAAATGTGTAACAACTTAATGTACGCTAACTTTATGACATTAGACTTATCTTATAGGCCTACTAATTGTAGATAGAATACAAGTTGCAATTTTTTTCGTTTAGACCTTTTTTAAACATTGAAGTTACTAAACACGAATTTGATTGCTTCGTTTTTGAAAATATTTGTAAATGAAATGCATTTGATTCCTTATGTGAATCAGATTCATTCTTTAATATTATTCATGTATACTGCAGGACATTGCGAGACGCATTCGTGAATTACTGGAAGTTGAATTGCCTCCATTTGATCGCAGTATTACTCTCCCCCCTCGTGAAGTCCTGGGTAGATATAATGTTATTTTAACAAAAAAAGAATTCTTGCAATTTGCAATTTGGGATAAATACATTAGTATACAACATAAATACATTAGTATATAACATTAATTCTTGAATATCAAAATATAAAATAGTTCCTGATTAAAAATTCTTTACGGAATTTGTCAATATTTGAAAATATTCTGTTACTTTACTTTCTACTACTTAACATGACGCTTTGTACTTTTTGATTTGTTGCTATTTTTAAATTCCCTTTTTATAAATCTATTTTTGAAACGAACGAAAATAAATAAATACTTATTAAATATTGCAAATTTTAACTATTGATTGTGTTATATTTCAGCTTCATTTCTTGAACGTAAATCTATGACAGGCACAGCAGCAGATGAGCTGACATTTGGTGACTTTAATGAATCTTATAAAAATCTAAAGTTTCAGCCGCCTGTTGAAAATCATGGACTTCTCATTGCAAGTTGTAAACTAGAGGACTGTGAAAATATTGTTTACGCAAAATCATGAACATTTTTCCAACTAAATTCTTTTCTAAATTCTCTGGATTTTCTCTAGTACAATTTTAGTTAAAAATCGTAAATAATTTTAAGTCACGTTGCAATTTGTAAATAAGGAAAGATCAAAGTGAAAGATTGAATAAAAATCGACAGAAAATATGCAGTAAATAATATATTCTTATTACCAAATCGCGCTGTTAAGATATTAAAGATTAAAATGTTTGTGTTTGAATATAAATTAATTGTAAATGAATTTGTTACTTATATTCTGTAAAGTAAACAGATTATAAACTAAAAGCAAAAATAATCTGATTAATGTTTTAAACAGTAAAAAAATTTGTTGTAACTGTACTATATTTTTTTCACAAAACTTTTACAAATTAAATAATAAATTAATAAAATTAATTAATTAATTAATAATTAAATAAATTAAATAGTGTTCAATAACACTGCAGCTTGCAATCTTGTAATAATTATATTATCATATAAAAATGATGAATGCTTTGATTTATCGAGGCACTTTTATTAGATTGAACGCAGGATGCATTAAAGAAATTATTAAAGTTTTTGCATTGAAAATTGAAAAATTGCCTGTCGTGATTTAATAAACAAGTTAAATTATATTTCGAGTAGAAAAAAACTTCACATAGAGAAACCACTATGGTATATTATATATTATAATGAGTTATTTTCAACTATTTGGCTCTATAGTCTATTATAGTGTCTATCAACTTCAAAAAGCTACATGACATTCATGATAGGCTGCAGTGAGCTATTTTAATACTACTGGATAAGTGTTGTTTACTGGAATAGGCATGCAGATTATTTAGATTACTCTGCTTTTATATTACAAAATTAGAATTAAAGTTAACAATAAATGTTTTCAATTTAGAAGATTTAACTTAACGATATTTTTTGTAGTTTAGACAAATGTAAGAATGGCTATTGGTTTTAATAGTTATTAATAAACTGTTTTGCCTTATAACATTAAAATATTAGTTTTAAACTGTTTAAAACTAACAGTTTTAATCGTTTCTTTTTTAACTATTTAAAGCCTCTTTAAAGATGTTTCATATTTAGATTTAATATTTGATAAGCATGCGTATACATCATTAATAAATATTGTGAATACTAAATGCTCGTTAATAATTTCGTCGGATACTTTAAAAAGTAATCGGATTAATAATATAGTATACGAAAGTATACGAATACGAATACGCGTATACGAATATGTATATGTTTGAAAATAATATTAATTTACTATTATACTATATTATTTTATACTATGAACTTATAGCTATTAAGTTAATAAAAATTTAAAATGCTGTTTTCACGCTTTAAAATTAATTGCTCAGAAATTATTATGTGAAACTAATTATTTAGAAGTAGACTACGAAACGTACTAGAGAAAAGGCTTCAATTGAAGTTGCGCATATATGTAGACTTACTAAACCACATAAACAACTTCAATTGAATCCCTAAATTTTTTTTATTATAATTACAGTTTTTTGACGCTAATGTGAATTATATATTGTTTTATTCTCGGAGATATTAAAAATGACATCTTTCTATTCCCAATTACTACTAGTTTCAACTTTCTCTTTCATCGCTCCAAGATCGTTTTTAGTTTTAGCTCTCGACTGCTACGGATGCATCAGTTCTGGCAAAGAAAACGGTTGTACCAATACTTTCAATCCTAATAGTACCTCGGTTGTTATTCTAACAGGATGCACAAGTTGCTTCAAGGGACACGATCAACACGCGGGTAATCATTTCGTTATTGATTTTATGTTTCTTTTAATAATCTTATTTTAATTTGATTTTAACAATTTCGAAATATTTCTAATCAAGGGTTAGTTCTTTGCATGTATTAGATCTATTATACGTATGTGTTTTATATACGCGAGTGTATCATTGTTATTATACAATGTATATTACATGTATTAATTTTCAATTACAATAACACATATTGCAATATTATTTGTAAGGTGGCCATATTATTTATTAACAAACATATCTTAATAAACTAAACTCTCGTTTTTCGTGATTTTTAATTGCTTATTTAATCAAAGTGTAAATAAATGTTTTTTTTTATTCTAGGATCATTTGTGCGTACTTGTCTTCAGACAGACAATCACACAAAACAGACTAACGAAACATATTGCAGAAGAAAAAGATTATATCAAATGGAATACGATGAGATTTGTACATCTATTTGCACGACTCGATTATGCAATCGCGCTCACAAAAATCTATCCAATAAATTTGTAGCAATTATTGTCGCTTCAATTTCAGTTTTTTGTTTTTACTTTTTAAGATGTCATCGATTGAATGACATTGCGATTGGCAATTTGTATTAAAATGCTGTCACCGTGTCTTCGTATCTTTCTTGTGCAAATATATTTTAAGTAGTTAAGGTTTGCTTTCAATTTTCACAAATCTGACAAATGTGTAAATACACTATTCACAAATGCATCAATGCACAGATCAACACAAGCTTTTGTGTCGTCTAAATATAAGAAATATTGTAACTGCATAAAGATCGTTCTTCGATTATAACAGGCCCTTATTGAAATTGCGATGTAATGCTCCTCTTAAAGTTTCAATATTTGGCGAAAGGCCCAAAGAAGCAATAGGCTTCCCATACAAATAAATATCTTCTGTGTCTATTATTAAATATAACGGATTAGTAAGGCCTTTTCATTCTATAGACTATTGTAACAAAACACAGTCAGCCCTATAAGCCTATAGATGATAGTTGAAGTCTACTAAAAAAGTGAATAAGTTTATAGGTTTAACGTTACATGTATTTCTCTTTGAGTTTGAAACATTTATTTGTTTGGATATTAAATCTATTTGATTTACTATCTCATAAATTTGCTACGTTATTTGGTGAAAATTTCAATTTAGGATCGATTATAAAATAAACGTAATGGAGAATTTAGAAAAATTCCTTTATATATTAATGTTTAGACTAGTCAATTAATTAATGTAGTTAACTGCATCTAGCAATACTAGTTTTAAGAATAGTGTTTAGTGTTTATCATTAGAAAAGTGGACTGCAGTTATTATTAGCAAATTTAGCTTACAGCTTTCCTAACAAGTTTAAATATTAATTTAATTATTAATCTTATAATCTTATACCTATATATAAACGCGGTGACTTTGACAAAAATGTACGGCATTCTGAAAGAAATTATCTTTTTGCTCATTTGTTTTATTGATTTAAGTCAATCAATCAAATGTTTCCAATGTGATAGTAGTATCAGTTCAAGCTGTGCAGATCGGTTTAATTCAACTGCAGCCATCAATAGCACGACGACTTGTACGGGACTCGCTTGTTTCAAATCTAAAAGCAAAACTAATGGTACGGTACGTTTACCCATTAGTACGGTACGTTTATATATAATTCTCTATACTAGCTTCTTATGCTCGTTTTTACAAGTTAAATTTCTTGCTGAAGGGTGCAGTAACACGCTTAATTCAATCTTACGACACATAGCAGACTCGAACTTCATATCCATCAGTTCCGAGTCCGCTTCTCTAACTACTTATCTACCATCTTCCACTAGATATGTATGTATAAGTAATATTTCTCCTTAGTGAAATATTACTTGGTATGATATGTTAGTGTTAGTTATTATGTGCTAATATTAATTAATCTCTGTCTGGTATGGTGTTGCAGGTTTTCAGTATGTTGCTCGGCGTTGTCTGACAAATAGCACATCGACTCAATGCGTAGAAGTTGACACATACATAGCAACTGGTATTGGTTGCACATGCACAACAGATTGGTGCAACTCAGGATCCAAATTATTTCCTTATTATAAACAGTATTTACTTATAGCTGGACTCATTTTCTGCATTAAATTATTGAACTATAGATACAATATAGAAAGATAGGTTGTTTTACAATTAAAATAACGCGAAATCTAACTGGCGAAATCTATTTTATTATTGTAAATATTCTGAAATATGAACTTTTGATGTGTTCATAGTAATAGTATGTTAACGTAATTACTGTAACATGCTTTATCGTCGTAGCTTTTTCATTTTAAAAGTTTTTTTTCATTTTCAAAGCTTTTTTATATGGAAATTCATAAATAATATGTAGAAATTTATAATTATATGTAGGGATTAAGATATTTTACATTAATATTCATGAAAATGTATATAAAATGTTAAACAGCTTATGTATTGCATAAAAATATTGGTTACCTACGTATATGATATAAACCCTAACATGAAAAGATAATTTTAATTCTTTACAATTCCTTTTATACAGGCCGTACACTATACAAAAAACTACATATAAATTCAGCAAAAGAGCATAAAATAATCATGCCTAATTGCGTCATAAAAATTACTACATTCCTGTTCAAAAAAGCTTCATTGCAAAACTTCATGCATCCAGCCTCGAATATGCTGTTAAGTGCTTCCATAACATTCTACACCATCTGTTTGCACCAAGCAACTTTTCATTTGTGGAAAAATTTAACGATAAATGATAAACTTTAAAACTCGTACTCTATGTATCTAATAAAATATGCTGTTTTAATTTTCTCTGTCACATTGCATTAGTACAATCATTAATTTAGGCAAACGATGAATTTGAGATTATAAACCGCAGGACAAATTGTCACGGATCAAAGTTCATAACCTGAAGGCGGATTAGTGATAAATCGACTGCGATAAACAGACGATTAAATTGCAAATTGATTAACTTGAGTATTCTTCCTCTAATTCAGTTGGTAAACATTGCATTAAGATAGCTAGTGCGAAAATGCGAAAGTTAGCCTATAGAGATAGCAATATCGATATTTTCGCGATTTGATGGTATACTTCGCTTCAAATACTTAGTCAGTCAGTTTGAAATGATATCAATGATGTAGCTTTATTTGATATGATGTAGCTTTAGGAAAATATTTGACGTTGATGGAAACTTGACATATTGTTTATAGTATATTTTTGACGGGAGCAAGTACATTTTAAAAATCAAACTCCAGCAGGAAATGCATTGAAATTAACAGAAACAACAGAGTTTATACTGTGAAAGTAAAGATAGCGGATATATTTGAAAATTAGTTTAGAAACGTTGTTTAGTAGTCGTATAATAGTTTAGTTTATATATTTGGTTAATTCTTTTAAAAGCAAATTAATAAAGTAGGCTATTCACTTTTAAAGATCGATTTTAGTCTAGCTCTTCACTAAATTATTCAATGCGTTATAAATCGACAATAATTTAGATTAACTATAGATGTAATTGAATAGAACGCACAAATGGCTTCGAGAACATTTTTGATCATCATTTCTGCTGGTGTTCTTGTAATCGTTCTTTGCATTGGGATAATCATCGGATGGTATTCGCATAATGTTAATTTTGATTCGAGTAATCTTTACGGAGATCAGACTATAACTGAGCGATTGATTCAAGAAGTGAATCCTGAAAATATTCGAAAACATTTAAAGTAAGTATAATTATCATACATCGTATTTAAATTATAGTTTAACGCATCAAATCTATACTTTTACAGGTAGCGAAAAAGTTTATTTCAATGTACAAACCGTGAATTCATTTACACTACGCTTATTGATTTAGATTCTGTTATATATTTTTTCCAATGTGTTCTTTGCAACAAATAGTACTAGCGATTCCCCAAACCGTTAAAATAAAAAAATTAAACCGTAACTTTTATACGTTATGTTTCCAGTGCACTGTAATTGATGTAAAATTTCTAAGACTGTAAACAGTCTCATTTTAAATGTTAAAATTACTAAGGCAATAAAATCTCTTTTCAAATATTCAGATGGTTGACATCAAAGCCTCATCTTGCTGGTACAGAAGGAGACAAAGCAGTAGTTAGCTACGTAGTAAATCACTGGAAACAAAGCGGTCTAACTTCAGTTAGAGTCGTTTCATATGATGTTCTACTGTCATATCCAAATCATACAAATCCTAATCGCATTGAGATTTTAGACGGCCAAGGTAATGCGGTCTATACTACGCAGTTATATGAAAAGATACTGAGACCTGAGCAGAATCAGTCGGATGTTGTGCCGCCTTTTAATGCTTATTCACCTCCAGGAAATCCTAGGGTTTGTTTTGAAGCTGGATTAAGTTTTAATTTTAAGAAAGAACATAGATGTTTAAGCTTATAATTTTTTATGAGTATTTAAACGTTTGATTGTTGGTAGCTTATATGACTTTTGGTATCTCAATATATTCATACGATTTAAAATTGAAACTGAAATGGTTACTTTTTTTCAGTTTTATTTGATTCGTGTGATCTTTCATGCTTCTGTTAGCAATGTTTATTATTGTATTGCATCTTAAAATACTGTTATTGAAGGTTAAAAACAAAATGTTGTATTATATATCTTATTACCTAGTTTATTTGTTACTAATGTTGCGCATATATACCTGGAATAAAGTATCTTTTGATTTTAACAAAATTTAAGATGTATTTAGATTGTAAGCCTACCTCTCAGACTATTTGAAGCATTGAGTTCCGTATACTATAAAATATATACTCTTGTAAATAATAACTATTGTAGAATTTCCTTATCAGAAGATTTATTTTGAATTTTGCGACTACAGGGTGAACTAGTTTATGTGAATTATGGACGAATTGAAGATTTTCTTCTCATTAATCAGTCGATTAATTTATCTGGAAAGATATGCATCGCTCGCTATGGGAGAATATTTAGAGCTGATAAAGTATGTCATAACTGTCTGTTTAAAACATCATCTTAACTTTAGATTAAGTTTTGTATTTTTGCTTTAGTTTTCTATTCTTTTACTTGCGATGAATAAAGATTCGTTTACATAAATATCTCAATATATTTAAAATGTACATGAAAGAAAAATTATTGTGACTTTATCCAGTCCTTTTTAAATCAGTAATATTCGCCACAAGGGCAGGCAAACATATATCAAATAAACATCAGTACTACTGAAGAACAATAAATAACTAAAATAAATTATACAAATAGCTGATGCAATTGCAAACATTGAATTCTTTACAATTTTAAGTAAAATGCTCAGTAATATTTACTCAACTTTTACAAGGCTACTAGTAACTAAATATCATCCACTTTTTAATCTGATTAAAATGCATCGAATGGTGCATTTTACTGCAATGTAAACTCTTGTGTATTGTACACAGGCTTCATTTGGTCATAAGTTTGGTTGCATAGGAATGATTCTCTACACTGATCCCAGGGACTACGCGGTGTCGGGGGCCAGCGAGGTCTACCCGGACTCCTGGTGGCTGCCGGGGACGGGTGTCCAACGAGGGACGCTTAAGATTAGCAACGGGGGGTTAGGGGACCCGCTAACCCCTATGTATCCCGCTATTGGTAAAATAAAGATTAAAGATATTAGTTAAAAATTGCTTGCTATTTGAAAAAATATGAAAATAAAATAATATTGAAAGTTTTGTAAATAATATTGCACTAACTGTATATTTTAACTGATCTAAATACAGCATAATAATAGATTAATAATATAATAATAGTAGGGCATATAATAGTAGATTTTGAGCGTTTTAGTTACTTTAATATTAATTGTATCAGTTAACAAATTAAGTATTATCAAGTGGTAAATAAATTCTTTTGATACTTTAGTTAATTATTAATATTGCATTGTAATGCAATAAGGTTTAAGCACATTAAAGTCTAATATAAAACAGTTTCAAAACGGTCGTTTTGATTTTATTCAAAAAAATAGCTAATGACATAGAATTATAAAAAAAACATTTAGCATAATAATACTAAGCATATACTTTTGTAAAAATACTATACGTTATGGTTAAGATTTGTTATATCTTCATTTATTTATTTAATTTTTCATTTAATTGTTTTTCAGACAGTGCATATCGTATTCCTATATCCCAAGCAGGATTGCTGCAGATTCCTGTTCATCCTATCGGTTATGATGACGCTAGAGCTCTATTAGAGTAAGCTTGCATTTTTGAGATTAAAACTTCAATTATAATACAATTTGATCAACCAGAAAATTCATAGTAACTTCATATATGACTATTGTAATTGGTTCCTATGGTCATAGAAATAATGAATTATTTTCTTCAATGAAAGTAATGAATTTATTATTATAATATTACTTACTACTATTATTACTATTACTTTTATTTTTGTTATTATTAATTCCTACTCTTATTTTTGTTATTATTAATTCCTACTTTTATTTTTATTAATAGTTACTCTTACTTTTGTGTAACTATTACTATTAATTTTGTTACTATTACTATTATTCCCACTATTACTATTACTCTCATTATTATTACTATTATTATTACTACTACTATTATTATTACAATTATGATTATTATTACTACTCTTACTGCTATTATTATTACTACCATTACTACTAGTTAATATATATTACAATGACTACTACTATTACTGCATTCTATTAGTAATATGGCTGGAGAAGAAGTACCTGATAGTTGGAGAGGAAGTTTGAATATAACTTATCGCTTTGGTCCCGGTCACTCTACAAGAAACTGGTTAGTCATAATAAAACTTTGCATTATAGATCATTTTTAACATACTTCTATCAAATTTCTGGTATGCGGACGTTTCGTCAAAGGACAATTCGTTAAAGGACTGTTCGTCAAGGACTATTCGTTAGGTTTAGGGTTAGGGTTAGGTTTAGGGTTAGGTTTAGAGTTAACTTTAGTGTCCATTGTAAGAATAGTCCTTGACGAACAGTCCGTTACCGAATCGTCCTTTGACGAATCGTCCTAGAATCCAAATTCCTATAATTTGAATCCCATTATAAATAAATACTATACAATAAATCTAGTCATAAAAAACCTAGTCACAAATCTAGTCATATTTTGTATTATTACATTTTTTATACTGAGTCTTCCTATTAGGTCTATTATTAAATTGTGTTTTGTTAACTGAAATTACTTGTAAACTGTTTTTTAAGTGAATAGCTTATAAATAAATGATCAATTTAGCTTTTGTTGTTTATTGTGATAGGTCTGTTCAGATGCATATATCAACAAATGTTCGACGAGCTACGGCCCATAACGCTATTGGCTTCATAGAAGGGAGTATTGAACCGGGTATACACCCACTTTTATTTTATTTCAAACTATTATTAACTGTTATATAATGTTAATTTCTGTATAACTCATACATTAAATACATTTATATATTAAATACATAATAAAATATATAGCGGAAAATTTGTGAGCAATGTTTATGAATCTGGCCACAATTGACAAAATGAACTGATTGCTTGAAATTTATTTTAGTAATTGATTGTTCAATTGATTCTTTTTTTAATTCAGACTTTTATTGACAGTACAAAAATAGTTAATGACAGTTTAAATAATAGTTTAAACAAGTATTGCAAGTAAAACTTCAGATCAGTATTGATTAACTGATTGATTGATTAATAGATTAATTGATGAATTGATTGATGGATTAATAGATCGGTATGTTATTCTGGGTAATCATCACGATGCCTGGGTGTTTGGTGCGGTCGATCCATCGAGTGGGACATCCACGATGCTGGAGCTCTCCAGGGTTATGGGCAAGCTTGTCCAAGAAGGTAGATCACTGCTTGACAATTTTATTTTATTGTCGTTTATCTATTTTACTTTGAATTTAATTTTCTGAATATTTTGCTCGTCTACCATTTGATTGGTCAATTAAAATCTATCAATGAAATAAAAATTTAGCAGATTAGTGTAATTTGTTTCGATTTGAAACTAAGATTACAGAAATATTGACATTAGTATTGAAATGGATTCAAAATGCTATGATGCATTGCATTTGATTTGTAATATGAAAAGTTTATCATATAATTCCTGAATTATAGAAATAAATAGTATTACAATTTATTATACACAGTAGTCCCTAAATGTGTATTTATTTTTAAAACTAATATGACATTTTTCACTGTTATATATTATATGACATTTTCCAGTGTTTAGATTACAATCAATCACTGAAAAATATTTAAAACAGAAAGATATCGTAATCAGATCTGAAAAGAGTAGCTTTTTTCGCCTATGGCTTTATATTGTTTAGTAATTTCTAACAGTTCCCTCATTTGTAATAATTCATTTTTACACTATAACATATGGTTTTAACTTTTAAATGTGTTCAGTATGTTTCAACATCTTCATTATGAATTAAAATTACATTAATACTTTCATTCATGATTGATGAGTAGATTATAATATTGTATAAGGCATAATTTGTTAAATAAAAGGTCTATTTTATTTAATTCACGGGCACATTTGTTCATATTTCTAAAAGTTCTATTAAGTAATATAATGATTATTTATATTAATTGCTCATCTAGACTAAATACAATTTTCTCATTTTTAAAAATCAGAATTAAATAAGACTGCTACGTTGTTAAACTGTTACTTAAAACATTTTTGTATTTTGTTATAATTACAAATTATCAATACTTTAAATATAGACTAATTTTAATCAATAATTAATCAATATTATTAATGAATTAACAAATAGATTAGCAAACTTAACTAATTTACAGTCTAAGTTATACAAAATTATTAAAATATAACTGTCTAATTGAAATTATCGATATAATAGAAATATAATTATAAGATATGGACTATTTACGCCTATGCATCGATGAGTTATTCAATTGATTGTAGGCATATTTATAAAATAAATCGTACGCATACAATTAAATTAACAAAAAAATAACCAATATTTTTGAATATTCTAAGGCTGGCGACCAAAACGATCGATAGTTTTCTGTGCCTGGGGGGCCGAGGAACACGGAATAATAGGATCGAGAGAATGGGTGGAGGTATACAAAAATATTGCATCATTTGTATATTACAACTTAACTTTTATGAAGAAAAATCGCCCTTTTGTCTACTGCAGATATTCTTACAAATGTTCATATATACAGATATATACATCTTCTGTTCAAATTTATATGTTATGTATAAGAAGACATATACAAATATTACGGCTTCTCCACAAATTTGAGTGCTATAGAATTATTTTATAACTTTTTTATTTTGTTAGGTCTAATACTTTTCTATTAAACTTTACAAGAAGTCTGTAGATAATTTCTATATTTTCTACTATGGTTTTTCTGGAGATTAGAATTCAGTTGCGTTTCACTTGAAGTGGCGTTTTACTGATACAAGTACATTTATTTTAATTTTATGAGCAAATAGATGAAGTAGATAATTCATTTGTTTAAGTCGATTAAATTACTGTTTGCAGAATTTCGAAACCATACTGGGCAGCCGTGCTGTTGTGTATTTGAACGTTGACAGCGCAGTGCAAGGCTAGTTTGTTTATTTCTTAACGTCACATCCTCACAAAAGGCTAATTTTCTATTATCTACATTTTAAACTGCAAATTAGAAAGTTTATTCGAATGAAGAAATTATCCGCTCAAATTTATTTCAAGTTAAAAAAATTCATAAAGCTAATGCGAATGCTTGGCTTGTTTTTTATTGTAGGAACATTTTCATTTAGAGCTCGAGCTCTGCCGCTTATAACCAGCACTCTTTATGAAGTATCCAAGCAGGTTGGCATACTTTCTTTTTTTGCTATATCTGGCGTCTTTTTATCTATCTATATAAAATCGAAGCAAGCTTAATTACTGTGAAAATGTAGGCTACGCATTTATTATTTATCACAATGTTAAACTGCTTTATTAAGTTAAGTATAAAATTTTATTAAAATTTATTATATTCTATTTTACAGAATTTGAGTACAGGGTTTCAACATAAAATGTAAAACCTGGAATTGATCAAATTAAATTTCTATATTAATTTGGTCTAGGCTAATTTGATCTAAGCTCACTTGATCTAGCTTAATTTGATCAGATACCAAATCCAGATGTTGATGAAGTTCAACACGGTAGAAAATCTCTCTATGATACTTGGGTGCTAAGAATACCAAAGAAATTTGAAAATGGAACCGCCTCTGGTGTACCAAAGTATGTTTGTAACACACAAAATATGTTTTTAACATACAAGTTTTTATTATAAGCTGCATAAATTCTCTAATTACAGTTAGCCTACAGTTATTTATTAATTATTATTAATTATAATAGTTATTAATTAAAGTAGACCTACAGCTATTTATTATATTTAAGTAATTATATAATAAGATTAATATTTATTCTACAATATAGTAGTATAATAGAAATAGCTTGTTTCTACTTGTATCTATTTATTATACATTTCTGCTTACATCTATGTTATTACATATTGCAGTTTTGAAACTTGCATCTATTCAAGTATAGCGATTCAATTTTTCTTCATTGAAATATTTTATTGTTTTGCAGCTCGAATAGACTATTGGACGATTTATTTTATTTTTAATTCACTTGCAGTGTACCTCTGTTGGGGTCTGGTTCTGATTTTGCTCCCTTCGTTACTGGCGTGGGGGTAACGTGTGTAGACGTTCGATTTAACTTTGATGAATCTCTTCGCATTTCTTCCTACCCTCTCTATCATTCAGTTTATGAAACACTTCATTTGTACGAGACGTACATCGACCCAACTTTTAAAGTGATCAGCTTCTTTTCAAAAATTAACTTATTTTTTGTCTTTGTGAAATAATTTATTTTTTTGGAAAAAACACATTAAAACATTCCACTTGTCTTATATATGTGTGTCATATACGGTAATAGTCTCATATCGTTGATATTGATATATTGAAGTATTATCTCTGCAGATATAATACTTCAATATATCAGTATATTTATATATATCAGTATATTGTTTTAAATTGATACATTAAATGTTTTATACATTTAATGTATCAACTTAGTGGACTCTAAGTTTACATATTTTGGTTTTGCGTTTATTACATCAATAGGTTTATTTATGTCATTAAATAAAACGATAATTTATAAAGAATTTCTTTTAAACTCAAATATCAAGCAAAATTATCAATTGAAAGTCTATTAATCTGTATAGCTTTTGTTGGATGATTATAATTGGTATTTTTTGGGCGAATACTGAAATTTGTTATTTTAGTACGCCGCATCAATCGCGCAGTTTTTGGGCGAACTAGCCCGACGCTATGCTGACTACACTGTACTACCATTCAATGTACAAGATTTGGCTGAAAGTATTAATGGCTATTTCAATCAGTTTGAAAAGAAATTTGGTGTAATGCTCATTGAAAATGGTTGTCAAAGGGGACTCGGTATATCATTAGTCTTTATAACTTTTAAAAATTCAATTACTAATAAAGCTTAGTAAATTATTGCAGTTAATCTGAACAGATTTTTTTGGAGACCATATGATTAATAAAACTTGGTAAATTATTGTCAACAATTCAAGTTATTAGTATTGTAACTGTAAAACAATAGTCGACTTCTTTTTGTGGTTCTGTTTTGTTAGAATTTCTAAGAAGATCAGTGCAAAACTTTTCGGACGCAGCTCATAGATTTCAGAAGAGAATCGACCAGGCAGATAAATCTAAGTATCAACGCTCATTTATTTGTATTCTGAACTTCCCTTATTCATTTAAATTATCTAAACTATTCATAACTTTATATTTGATAAAGTTGATTTGATTTTATATTTGATTTTATATTAGCTTTATTTTTGAACAGAAATAAACAACGAATTGCTGTTTTTATAAATTATAAAATAGTAATTACAAAATAAATAAATTTAAAAAAAAAATTTGCATTATTTTAATCGTAGCTGCATAAGATACACGTAATTAATAATTTTTATATTCTGATAAATTATTTTTAATTCATATGAACAGCTTTATTTAGACTTGCTAAAATATAGAGCAATGCGCCAATTCAATTGAAAAATGACAATTTGATACATGGATTCAGATTTTTCTTTTTCTTTATATAGTCTGTTACTGATGCGCCAGATTAATGATCAACTGATGGACGTTGAAAGAGCTTTCATCGACTCATCTGGCTTAGCTAATAGACCTTTAATTAAGTCAGTTACTTTTAGAGAAGTTGTGTTTTATTTATAAAATAATTTTAGTAATAAGCATGTATTGTATTCAGTGTCATTGTAGGCCTATATATTGTATTGTTTGATATGGTATTGCAATGATATTATGCTAGAAATTGTATTTAATGCTCACTATATTCTATATTTACTAGTATTTAATTGAAAAATTAAATAAATTGCATATTATAGTATATAAGCTTATACTGTATTATACAATATTAGTATATATTACAGCTGAATATTATTATATTATATTACATACTTTTATACATTGTATTTCATATATTGTATTTGTGAACTAATGTATTCATAAATTAGTCTTTTGTATTTCATAAATGTATTATAAATGCGTTGTAAATGTGTTATATTATAAATATATTTTATTATTGTGTTGTAAAATGTATTTGCAAAAATTGTATTTTCATGCATGTAAATTTCAGAAATGTGCTCTATGCACCTAGCGCGCACGATTCATACTCAGCTGCGAGTTTCCCAGGTCTTGTCGACAGCTTGTTTCAAATAGAGAAAGTCTCAGCACAAAGCGAGAGGCTAGAAAGATGGGAGGCGGTGAAAAAACAACTTTCAATCATCACATTCTTTATTGAAAACGCGAGAAATGTACTGGAGAAACCTACAGATTTTTAATTTTGATAGGTTTTATAGATTACTTTGCTACTTAATGTCTCATTGAAACAAAAAGTCGTTTGAAAAGTCATTGCTGTTGATGTGATATTAAACAAGAAATAAAATACAAATCGTCTTTTAAATAAAACGATTATTTTAATATTAAATTGTTATTATTACATTAGTTTGTAGCTTAATGTTACATCAGCACAAAAAATTATGAAGTGACATGCAGTGAACTGGGCGTTTCAGGAATATGAGTGATGAGTGATCACGTTGCGTCATGAATTATTATATAGCATTTATGGCCTGTACATTCTGTATTATTAATGAAAATTCTTCTCAGTGTAATGTAATCACCTTTTTTGCAATTGTAGTGCTCAGTTATCAAGTTTACAGTGTTCACATTATAATTATTATTATAATACTCATTATTAGAAGTATATTATAATAAACGGATATCTTTAATGTTGTACTTAACTGTTATATATTGTTCATACTCTTAAAAATTTAACCACTGTATTTAGGTATTAAAAGATATTTAAACAGAAAGCATATATACGCAACGTAGCATATTTAGAATCGAGTATAATTAAGCATCAGTCAGTGATAAACTATTTAAGTCAATTGACACAAAGTCAAAAGGAAATCTATCCATCAATACGATTCCTTTGCTTCTATTTACATCGAGTTCCTCAACAAATCCAAACCAATATATAACCAAACCAGAACCGAACCTAAAACAAACATCATTTAAACTTTATTTAATAAAAACGCTAATAAATATTAAATTTAACAACTAAATATCTATAAAACATAGATATATAAATAAAGTATGAAGTCTAATTAAATGATATTTAAACCAAGCCGAGATCCGGATATAGTGTATTTGACTTATCAAAAAGATTACAAATTAATAATTATAATTCACCACAAATCAAACAAAGAAAGCATAAGAAAAATATGCAAAAATAGATGAAACTCATAAACGAATGTTGTAAAATCAATCCCATAAAAGCCAAAGGTATCAAACCCCCCTTGTATTTTTACTAATGATTTTCTAGTTTATCATATGCTAATAGAAAGATACAATTTCAAGCAAAAAATCCATTTGTAAATGTAAAATTGCTTTAGAATAGAATATATTAAATATAATCGCACAAAATAGAATTAAAAGTAATTAAACTATTTATCAAAGTAAATTGCTTATGGACTAGAATAAATTACGTATAAATACATCATAAAGATACAATTTCAAGCAAATTAATACATCAATCAAAATAAAATTGCCTATGGAATAGAATATATTATATCAAAATACAAATTAATCATATATTCATATAATATGATTATGTAAATAATCATATATTATATGATTGAAACAAATGAACAAAACTTAACAAATTACAGTCTAAACTATACAATAATAACTAGAAAGTTATTAAACAATAACATAAATATAAGAAGAAAAGTTGATGACCTATTCAAATAACTCCAATATTGTGTTTCTAGATAATCTTTATGCGACTCAGGATCACCAAACGATGCCTTGCTTTCTATCCAATTAACAACACGTCCTTCCACAGCTTAACACAAGAATACGCGTACAGTTATTAAGAAGGACAGCCAGCAAGACAAGCAAACAGACACATAAAGTAGTGGCTGATATAAGCATACGCGCACAGTTATTGATAAGGACAGACAGCAAGACAGGCAAACATACGCATAAAGTACTGATTAGACAAATTACTTTTTTGCAGAGGTTTTGATGTATTTTATTTAAAAGTTTGAAATTTCATTTTATATTGAATTTAATGTACTTTATTAAAAAATCTAAAATTTCTCTAATTTAAGTTTAATGTTTTGAATTATAATGTTACATTTAAATATATTTCAGATATAGCTGTCAATTTAAGTATCTTACTAAAGGGTGTCTTACTAAAGGGTGCAGCAAGTTAGAGATATATTGAGCTATCGTAAGCACGCACGCAGTTAGAAATACTAGCGGTTCAAAAAAGTTTAAAAAACCTGCAAAAGCTATCGCTGAAAATTAACATAAGACTAGAAATAAATGATAAAAAAACTCCGTGAAAAAAAGAAATAAAATTCAAGAATCAAAAATGTACCGATTGGGACGAGTAGAATTATATCTGGAGTTTTATCGTAACCTTTTTCACGTAACACATTCTCGTCTGATTTACGTAAAGATAAAAAAAAACATTCGATAAAATTTCTCTAAACAACAATTTTTTGTATACAGCTTCTTTGTAATCAATTTAAACCAGAGCTTAAATATATATTTAAAATCTACTGGCAATTTATATTAGAGTTTTATTCGATATTTAATGTCACATGAGCATAAAAAAAGGCAACTTAGTGACGCATTAGTATTTTAATTACATTAAACAGACGATTTATTTTATACAGAAATCAAGTGATGAGTGAAAAATTGAATTGCGCAGTAAATAATATTAATAATAATAATATAAATAATATTAATAATATTAAATAATAGTAAATAATATTAGAAATAATAAGATTAGAGTCGCGGATGAACCAACAGTGTACACTGAATTTTGAACCCAGTATTATTCTAAAAGTATAATATATAAATTTATTATGTTGAAGTAACAATCAATTAAAATGGTGGATACAAAATGAAAGAATGAAATATAATCTACGTAATTCTATAATTAATTAAGCAAAATAAAAAACCTTCGAATGATATTTTCGCTTCTTCGAGATTTCGTTTTAACAGAAATTCATATTCATGACCTATAGATCTTGCGATAAAAACAATTTATCATTATTTATTCATTTATTTATTGATTTATTAGCATATTGAATCAATAAAATAAACTAAAAAGAAACAATATAAAAATTATTATAAGTTATCAGATATAATAAAGACGTAAAAAATATAATTTTATCTAATATTATATGATCTTGCAATAAAAACAATTTATCGTTATTACGATTTATTTATTTATTTATAAGCACATTTAATCAATAAAAACTCACCAAGAAACCCACTGAAAATACTACGAAGATTAAACATTATATTATATTCAATATGATCTTATAATTAAAGAAATATTTAATTAAATACATAATAATACTTTAAAACTTAAATAAATATTATTAGATATTAATAATAATTTAACGCTTAATAATACTTTAATACGTGTAAAGGAATCTGATACTATGAACTCGTAAAATATTATTTCACGACAAGAAGAAACATTGAAACCTTTTAATAGAATCAATGATGGGACCATAAGCTTCATCTACTGCATTACACTGCAAAACAGATCATTTAAAAGTGTTTTAAATACTCTTTTGCAAACAACACTAATACATATTATTGCATATTATTGCGTAAAATATTTATTTTTTAAAAGATTATTCTTTGGTACGTGTGGATAAGTTCCCCGTGTAATTCAGTAGCGAATTGATTTGTTAGTAACGTAGCGCTGTGTTCGTCTATAGGGGTCGTCTCAAAAAGTTGAATATTGAAGCTAATTAATTTAATTAAATAATTAATTAATTAATGATTAATTAGGAGATCTGTTAATTGATTCGTAAATTTTTATCGTAAGTTGTCTTGTATGAAAAATTTTAAGTCAATGGTAAAATGGGAAGTTAGCTAAATATCGACGACAAGATATTTTGTACTAAACATACATACATACATACATAAATACATATATACATACATACATACATACATACATACATATATACATACATACATACATACAAAAACATGAAGCTAATAAAAGTGTTGCAAAAATACGCTTGGTTACTTTTGAAATCATTTAGAATTATTCTATGAACTTTAATTTATATGTGATTTACAACTTGTTATAGCTACAAAATATCTACTAAATGTACTACTAAATACTACTACAAAACATCTGAATTGAACTGGTCTAAAAATGGTTTAATAACTGATAGAAATTTTAATTTTAAGAAATTAATACGAATAAATTTAAAATGATAAAACATCTGCCTGAAAGAATATAAAAGCAAAACAGCGCAAAAAATATGCTTTAAAAACGAGAAACAAAAAGAATATATTCAAGCAAAAACTGCAACTTTAGAGAATATCAGTTCTTTTTAAAATATACATGATGTAATTACGCTGTTAAAATTAGTAAAAAATATTTAAAAACACCTAGCAAAGAAAAACAATCAAATCATTGAATGAACGCATAACAATAATTACTTAAAAAGAATAAAAGAACAATGCTAATTTAACGATATTTTATCAAATTCCCAATAACACTTACTACGTCAATTTCTGTAGCGAGTCTAACGTCATCAATCTCGTGAGTATTTTTAAGCAAATGCGACAAAACAGATTTCGGAGCTAAACAAAAAAACCTATGTTAAATCTGTAACAATTTTCTTATATTTTAGTATTTGCAATACTTGTTTTAACTATAGTTTAAACTGTGTGTTACCGTTTATATTCTGTCAATAAAATGTTGTTCTCAATGTTAAATCAAAGTATCGTTTATAAAAAATTTCATTTCTGAATTCAGCACTAGAAATGAAGAATATCATAATTTAATTTTATTATCTATTATATAAAATAAAATAAAATTATCTAAAATTTATCATCGCGATAATAAAACAATTGAACCAAATGATAAAAATAGAAAATATTGACAGCACATTTGATCAGTGTCAAAAATGCTCGTATAAATTTTATTTTATTTATTTTATAAAAGAAATAAATTAAGATACATACGCGATAGACCGTTATATTTGGTATACATTAGATGTCTTTCTAGTATAATCCGAGCCATTAATGCAGGACAATGATCAGCCTATGCATTAAATATCACAGTTTAATTAGAATTACAGCTAAATTATTTAACTACAAGCAGCTAAGCCTGTCAGACAACGGGCATAAAAAAGAAAAAACGCACAAATGTTTAAATCTGAAAAATCATTTTATTATCAACATGGAAACTCCGTCCACGGATGGGGGTGGAAGAGTTCTAGAATCGGAAATCCCTCCCTCCCTCAGAGTGAACAATTATATACAGTGTATTATAAGATTTTAAATATGCACCGCCACCTGGCGAATAAATATTAGATAGAACGCTTCTATTGTTACAGACAGGCGAACTTAGCCAATTATATATATAGGATATTTATATATATTTTATAATTTTGAATAAATGACAACATTTTACTTAAACATAATTGCAATTAACGAAAGTTAAAGAAGAGAAGTTTAGCAAATAAACATTCGGTTGACAGAATGTAAACAATTATTATTTATGAATATAATCCACTCAAATTTTGCTTTAAAATTAAATTCCGCTAAAATTACTGACATTTATTGATTTAAAACATCACCTGATCTAATTCAGTAGAATTTAAATGAAAAAACTGACGAATTTTATCCCAAAAACAACGCAAGTGAATGCGAGTAATCAAATTAAAATTTAAAAACGCATTAAAAAACAATTGATTTCTTTTAAGCGGAATTTTCACGTTTAAAAAAGGTATTTATTTCTTTTAGAAAATTTGCAAAATAAAATTCTAGCCTCTCGTGCAAGTTGTAAAATGACGTGTTTTTGATTGCTTTGTTGCGACTTCTCGCAGTATCTAAAAAAGTACAAGTATGTTAAAGTAGTACATATAAATCTAATACATATAAGCGGTACATGTAAATGGTATATATACGAGGGGCATTCAGTAAGTAAGTCCCAAATCCATATAGCAAAATAAATAATTAACATATCAGTGTTCAATTG
>JAQIXG010001062.1:0-24794 GCA_034700105.1 Oconnorella tubifera | reverse complement strand
CCCGGGGGGAGATTTCCGGGGGGAAATTTCCTGCTTCCCTGGAGAGTAACATTTTGATCTTTTACAAGTTAATAGCAGAATAATTGTTTTTTGTGTAATAAATAATAATTTCTGTTTAAAGTTTAAAATTACCTATATGAATGACGTCACAGACTTAGCTGTTAAGTTACTTAAGGGTGCAGCAAGATAATGAAATAGATAGCAATTACGGTAACTGAACGTCTATCTGTCAAGTCCGAGTTCTAGCCACTCGCCTACTGAGCCTGCAGGCACTTACTTATAATAAATTCATTAAATATTTAACAAGCTCAGTATTAATTCTATCAAGTTAGTATTAGTTATAGAATATAGATAGCAGATTCAAGAGAAATGAGTTGATTGGTTGATCAGTCATTGAAGTTTATAAATTCTACGAAAAGAATAAAGTAGATATTACTTTATTAATGACTGTGTATCAAGTCTTTTATTTGATAAAGGTAACTACTTTTAACTTCAGATTCAACACCTCTAAGTTTATATAAACGTGAATATTTCTGCAGAAATGTTCCCTACAATGATGGTAATGATGATGTTGATTGTGATGATAATGATGATAATGATGATGATGATGATATCAAGAATGATGATATAATATTTTTACAACAGGAAACGGAAATAAAATAAGATATATTTTCTTGCAAGTCACAAAAGTTATTTTATTTCTAAAGAAAACTGACCGGAAACAAGATGTCGGAGAGGTACAGTTTTTCACTGACGACTTTCAGGTATAGCGCTCGTTTCACTTATTTCACTCGTTTCGCTTATTTCACTTATTTCACTCGTTTCACTTGTTTCACTTATTTCACTCATTTCACTCGTTTCACTTATTTTACTCGTTTCACTCGTTTCACTTAATTATGGTTTCACTTGTTTAAAAAGCAATATCTTGACTTTTTATAGGTGATATTAGAGCGATGGTAAGTTTCTGAAAAGTCTAACGAGGGAAGTTAGATGAATATATTATTTAAGAAGAACGAAGCTATTTTATTTACATAAAATCAATATTTATGGCAATAATCTCAATAAATTTCATGAAAATAATTGAATAGAAGTAAAAAATGGAATCGAACCTTAATGAATAGTTTCCCTGTTGAACTGTTCCATCCAGAAAACTCATTATCCCAATGAATGAACAATTCTTCATATAATATACTATTGGCTCAAGATGCGGTTTCACACCTCACCGACTTAGGGTTAGAGATTGAGTTTGGGTTTAGATTATAATTAGAGTCACGATTAGGGTTATTGAGAAGGATCAGACGTAGTTTGCGGTTAATTTCAGAGAATTTAGCTGGCTTTTATTGTAATTTGTAAACAATCGCCATTTTATGAACGATAATTGAAGAAACACTGTTCAAAACATTTTTTTGTTCAAAAGTACTTGATGTAGTTTGAATTTCGCGATGAGACTCATTCTATTATATTCCTCATCCTAACTTATATATGTGGTCTTATTTTTATTCTAAAAACTTCATGAGGCGCGTAACCGAAGGGGACCCTACTATTTATAACATACTTAATATACTTACAATACTGAGATTTGTAATGCAACGTTATACTATTGCTTTGTCATGTAGCCCGTCTGGTAAGTTGGTACAGATTGAGTACGCATTGGCGGCGGTAGCAGCAGGGGCGCCATCTGTTGGAGTCAAATGTAAGATATTTGTCATTTTCTGTAAATGTTGAAATTAAATGTTATGTATATTTTGTGTCACTGTTTATTCTCTTTGTTTATTTTGATAATTTTATGGATAAAGCTGCAAAATGTAATTTACAGCTACTATTATTTCAACAAAAAAGATAATTAAGCTAATCAGCACTCCTGAACACAGAGTTAACACTGAACACTGTTTCTCAGAACTTGTCATTCAGTAAAAACCCACACTCATATTTCACTGATCTTGGACGGTTGAGTCAACCTGAATAGATTCCACAACCTGGAATTGAACCCTTAACAGCGGGTTAAGATCAACTGGTATTGAACTAGAATAACTAGACATTAGATTCTGACGTATGAACCACTAGGCCATCTATCTATAATTACTGCTTGGTGTCTGTATAGACAAGGCTTGTTTTGAAAGTAGTTAGAGCTCGGGACTTGAACACAACAGATCCAGGTTTGAATCCCGGATAGCTCACTATTTCTCTAACTCTCTGCACCCTTTAGTAAGACGGTTATATTGACAGCTACGTCTGAGACATCATTATAATATGGTAATCCATGACGTTAAACTTAATGCTACCCTCAGTATTAAGTGATCTAATGTTATGTATATTGATGTCCTGCAGGCAATGAAGGTGTTGTGCTTGCGACAGAAAAGAAACAGAGTTCAGTTTTATATGATGATCAGGCGATACACAAGGTAGAGATGATAACAAAGCATTGTGGCATGGTCTATAGTGGCATGGGACCGGACTATAGGTCTGTTGAACATACAGTAATTGGAACTTGATTTACGTGCTATCACTTATCACTCAATACAATATACGATAGATTGGAATTTGATTTAAATGCTATTTGAGTTATGATGTTAATATAAAGTTGAACGTATTGAGTGTTATATGAGTGAAGTCTAAGAATTTGCTTACAATTTAGACATCATACTAAAGGGCGTAGCAAGTTAATGATGCTGTAAGCTTTTATAAGAATTGAACCTGGATATGTGTTTTGATTTCATAAGTCTGCCACTTAAACAATGATCAAAAACTTAATGACTTAATTTATTATAAAATAATTAATTACATTTGTATTTATATATTGATTGAATTGATTACACGAGTCATATAATCTGATTATTGTGATGCAATGATTGTAATAACGCATGGAGATGCAAGATACACTGTATAGTGGTCAGTTATACTATAATCAGTCACTGCATTCACTCCATACATTGAATATCAACGGCTTTCTGATGACTGTAGTGAGTGTAGTGAACACTACAGACAGATACGAAGCGTACATTTACACTACATTTACATAATTACATTCTAATCGCTTTATATTGACACAATCATTTCAGTTAAGTGTTAGGGTTAAGGTTTAGTCGTGTATTTATGAAATATGCTGCATCTAACTTTTCTCTGTTGATCATTGTGTGAGATATATGCTATTTTATAAGTTGAGCTCTGTGTACTAGTTTTGTCTGGATTAAATTAAATATTTGATTTTGATTTATTGACTGATTTATTTGTTGACTGACAGATTTATTAACTATTGACTGATTGGTTTGATTGATTTAATGATTGGTTGATTGAGTGATTAGTTGATTGATTAATTGTCTTTCTCATTGGTTGATTGCTTGACTGACTGATTATCAGATTGATTGATTAGTTGATTGAGTTACTGACTGACCGACTGATTGATTGATTTATTGACTCGCTGATGGAGATTGATACATTGACTGACAGAGATTGATTGATTGACTGACCGGTTGTCTTCTCGATTGATTTACTCGCTGATTGACTGATTGATTAACTGACTTATTGACTGACAACAGAGTATTAGTGAAGTCAGCGCGTAAGCTTGCCCAGCAGTACTATCTGGTCTACCGTGAGATCATACCAACTGGTCAACTGGTCCAGAGAGTGGCTAATGTCATGCAAGAGTACACTCAACAAGGGTTAGATTACATATATCACTTCTTTGCTTTTATATATTTACCTTTTTATTATTACTTAAAGCTCACTGGTGGAGTGGTTAAACTGCAGACTTAGCGGTAGACTCACAGCTGACAGTGCCGGGATTAGAGTCTCCTGATGCGCAATATTGCGCTAACTTGATGCACCCTTTAATAAGGTGATTAAATGAGCAGCTGCATCGTTTCAAATTTATATCTCAGTCATAACTGTAACGTGCGGAGTGCAATTTTTAATATTGTTTGCGTTTAAAGTTTATTTTAGAGAATGGTATTTGATAAAGTTGTCATTAGCTGTTAGTAAAGCGTGTTGGTCTAGTAGCCAGTGATGATCTCAGTTCAATCTCTGATTTTTTTCTTTGTGAATAAAAATAAGTTAGAGTTATATAAGCGCTTTCCGTCCCCCATGTGACCATTCCCATTTGATTTGGGAATTAGTTATTGCCAAATCAAAGTGATTTACCGCTCCATTGCGTTACGAGTGAAGCGTTCACTCATCACTCGGTTTATGCATGCACAGTTCACAACTCGTATTGCAAAATAATCATTTGCGCTGATGTGACGCGTTAACAAGCAGTTTCTAATGTCCAAGTTTGAGAAATGATTGATATGAACTGAGAACTAAAAATAGTTTCAACTGAAATACGTCTCTGGGCAGATCTTTGAGAGAAATATTTTGTATTCAACTTATTGTTTTTTACAAACTAATAATTCAACAGTTTTCTCCACCTTGCATCATTTGCTATCATCAACATCATAATGATGATGATGTATGTTTGCTTTATTATCATTATGATGATAATGATGCGACACCTCGTTTGTCTGTGTGTTTGTAGTGGTGTTCGTCCCTTTGGTGTGTCTCTGTTGGTGGCTGGTTGGGATGAAGATGAAGCTAAGCCATATCTCTATCAGTGCGATCCATCCGTATGATCTTAATCATTATCATCATTATCATCATCATTATCACCATCATCATTATCATCATTTTTAATCATTATTATTAGATGTATAGTTTAAGATTGAATTACTATTGAGAATGCAAAGATGACAATACAGTGTATTAGTGCTTGTCTATCATCAAAGCAGTTATACTTAGGGTCAGAGAGTGTTAGGCTTGTTATAACAGCTTGTGCACATCTAGTGATGATGATATCATCATCGCTATCATCACTGTTATCATTTACTTTGATTTCATTTAATAGCATTACTGAAGGAAGAGAATTATTTACTGCTCTGTCGTGTTCACTTGCTAATAATAGCCGCTGATTTTTTTTTGACAATTTGTGCTGATGTGACATTTTCTATTTTTCCATGCAAATATAATTAATATTTTAGTTAAATAATAGAAGTAAAGGTTGTCTGTTTCTGTGTGTAGGGAGCGTACTTTGCGTGGAAGGCCACTGCTATGGGCAAAAACTTCACTAATGGAAAAACTTTTCTGGAAAAAAGGTAAATTTATATTCATTATTTCAAAATGCTGCCAAATTTTATCATTTGTTCTACGATTCTTATACAACAATCATGTATCACATTATGTATCAATTGAAGGTATAAAAGAAAATGTATGCAAACTGATATACAATAAAGATAAATAAATATTGCACAAATAAATATTGTGCTGTATATTTATCAATATATCATTGAAATGAATATGCCTATCTTTGAGTATCAATGATATGAACTGGTATCTGTGTGAATGTTTGCTGCAATACATCTTTTGAAAGCGTATAAATGCCGTGTTGTGCTGATGTGACATCAAGTATTCTCATTTTATACATTCAACTCGCTAAGTATCACAAAGTAGCCTAGTTGTGCTGATGTGATGTCAAGTATTCTCATCGTGTAAATTCAACTCACTACATGTCATTAAGTAGCCTAGTTGTGCTGCTGTGACATTAAGCAGTAAACTGACAATAAGTGACCACTTTATGAATGGTTTAAAGTGAATGCATAAGTTTCTTTGCTCATGTTGCGTACATTACATTAGTACTACTTGAGCTGATGTGACATTAAGTATTGATGTTTTGTAGGTACGCAGATAACTGTAGTCTTGACGACGCTGCCCACAACGCTATCCTAACACTGAAGGAGAGTTTTGAGGGAGCAATGACTGCAGAGAATATAGAGATAGGTATTTGTAATGAGAAAGGATTTAAGAGACTGAGTGTAGCAGAGGTGGGAGACTATCTAGCTAGTGCGTAGACATGCGAGACTAGCTAGAGATAAGAGACTATCTAGACACTTGAGACTCTCTAGAGACTCTCGACTCTCTAGAGACTTGACTCTCTGAGTCATTTTGTCTTAGCATTAGAGCATTAGTGTAATGTTATTGAACTTTATATTAAGGTTATGTCAATATTAAGTTCTATTCATTTTATATCAATATAAAATTGTATTGGCATAACATTATAGGGTTAATATAATTCTACAATGTTAATATAATGTTGATCAATTAATGGAACATTGTAACATTAGTATATAGCATTATAGACCTAATATAACGTTATTATGTGAATATAATGTTAATACAGCGTGTTATTGTAATATAATATTATTATAATAGTATATGGTTAATATAACATTACAAAGCTATAATGTTATATTGTTATAATGTTAGTATTACATTTTATAATCTAACATTTTACATAATGTTATAATAATGTTCAGTGTTATAATGTTATAACGTACATTGATATAATGTTATAATGTTCAGTGTAATATAGTAATGTGATTGGCTGGTATTATACTCCGCTGGTTTTCTATTGGCTCGTCTTACAGAGTCTCAGTTGTTAAAACTAGTTTAAAACTAGTTTTAGTGTACACTTGGATTATAATCTGAAAATTTTGCAAAGTACAAAGTTATTGCACTAGGTCCAAGGCTTCATTCCCTTTCATAGCGTCTTGTTATTGAAACTCTCTGGTCTTGTGTCATTTAATCCAATGTTGATTATTAACTAAAATCAGCTTAAAACTAGTTTTATCTGGAATAATTAAATATCATCTAAAGGGAGGAGTTAGTTAGAAGCGATACCTTGCTACAGACGCTTATGACATCATTTTTGTTTGTTTTTTAATTCGTTTTACATTGTAAACAATGCGTTGTGTTAATTATTTTTTTGCTGTTTTTTTAAGTCTATAAATAAATAAAATGTTACTTGAAATCTATGCTAACACACACACAGTGCAATGTCCTATCATATAAAACACCTGACCAACAGTGTCATTATTTAGCAATGAAACTTCCATTCATTTAAAGATTTTCATCATTGATTTCACTCGTTTTTGATACAGACTTTTTGTATACTACAAATCGTATATTCGCTTTAAATTGTCATCTTACTTTAAATATTGGCATATATGTAAATAAGTAAGAAAATAAGTAGGATATTTGTATTTATGAAATTAAGTCGGTATATTTTAAGCACTTTCGCAAACAGACGCTTTACCAATTAGTCGGCAACTATAATGTAACTGGTAGAACTTACTTTATCACTCAAAGTTGATAGCTGATAAAGTTTTACAACATGAGTTGATTAAACAAATCTATATAAAACGACATAAAAAGGTTGTGACTGTTAAAACAGGCCCTATAAATCGGCCCAAACATTAATTTGATGAATTCAAGTTTTGTTTATTATAGGTGTTCGGGTTATGATTAAAGTTATGGTTAATACTACGGTTATGTTTAGGGTTGGTTAGGGCTTCTAAATAAATTTACCGGACGTTTTGTTCGGCTAATGTATTCTGCGTCGTTTTGTATGGGTACCCTAAAAACCATTAAAAAAAATTAAAATCAAGAATAAAAATAAGAATACAAATAAAATACTATTAATTATTTAAGCATTTTTTAGTTTCATAAGTTTTAGGAGCAGACAAGGTGCAGCCAGAGAAAGAGGCCGTATTGAATGTCAACACAATCTGATAGTCTTTGTATTAGAAAGTCTTAGATGTGGTTAAACCTTGGCATCCATGATCAAACAGCCACATGAGCTCTTACGGATTAAATTTAATATTAGCATAAAAAGTATTAAATATTTGTAACTTTTAAATTTTTAGACCAAAATTGAAGCTTATTTAACAAAATTTAAAAGTCGCAATTCAGTTATTTTATATAGTTTAAATAATAAATCTAATCGAGCTACATAGAATTAAAAATGTCTAAAGTTAAGTTCAAAATTAGAAATTTGTGTAAAAAATTAATGTAGCAGCATATAAATTTTATAAGAATTTAAAACAAGATCTGAATTTATTGTGACGTCATAATATAAATAACACACAAGAGAGACGTTTATAAGAATGTACTGTTTATAACATGTTTAAGAAAAGTTCATCAATACCAACTGACAACAACATGATAGATTGTTTAGTAGTAAATAAATTGTAAGCTTAGTTAGTAATTACAATTAAGTTGTTGTAATTGCAAGATTATTTAACTGAATCCTATCTAAAGTTTGATTGAATGGGCCTAAGTGTACGATGTCACGTGATTACTACTTCATAGATACAAATGTAAGTATATCAGTTGCGAAGTATTTCTGATCAAAGAAATTGCGAAATAAAATCAAAATAAAATGATAACTTTTGCTAGTATACGGCCTTAGTTAATAATACTTTCTAGACCTTACACTATATATGTCTTGCTTATTAATAATTAATTAAACGTAATAATTACTAATTTATCAGGAATTATTACAAATATTCTATAATACAAGAAATTAACACTAATAAATTTATACAAAAATACGAAGAAAATTCAAGGAAAGTTCAGGGTGGCCCATTATGAGAGCCCCCCCGCCACTTCCTTGATATAAGATCCAGCTAGACTCGCTCTTGTTTTTAGATCTTATAAAATATTGAATCCAATTGAGAAGTTTCAGACATATTTAGTATTTCTTCAGTTGTAAAAGAAATAATAACGCGTGAAAATGGCAAAAGTCTCACCAGCATCATATCGACAACATAATCATCTCATAATCTCTGATCCCAGGGTCGCCGGGTTTGTAACGTTCGAACCTCTACCGGAAACTCTCTCATCAGATGATGACATCATTCTGAGGTTAGTTTATTGTTCGTTGTTTAATATTACATCAACGTCACATCAGCACAGAGATTCTGTTACAGAAATCCTATTTTGTTAAACAGTTTATCTGACATATTCATAATATGTCAGATTTATAACATTTAGTTACTTGGACTCGGATCTGAACACTTGTGTAGGAAATCTTTATTTAGATTTCTTAATTAAACTCTGAACACTTTTTTATATGAATCATATTTAGATGGTTTATAATAAATAGGCTGATAGCGATGAACGAGGGAGGGGAGGGGAGGGGAGGGAGGGATTGAGAGAGGAGGTGGGTTGATTATGAAATAACTATAATTAAATATAATAACTAAATATAATAACTTTGTAACTATAATTTCAGTCTATGTCTTACATTAATCTTTTCATTCATCCATTTATCTATCCATCTATCTATTCTTTCATCCATCCTTTCATCCATCCATCTATGATTCAATCAATCATTCATCCATCATCCATCTAGTCCTACCTATATTATAGGCTTATTTATTCATTCTTTATTTTTTCTTTCGATGTATTTTTGTTTTTGTATAAATTTGATTTAATTGATCAAATTTAATGTAAAGTTGAGCGATGATTATTATGTTCCAGGTACAACTTGGACGACAGATACTGGCCTAGGAACAATGATTGGGTTGGTTTGTTTCGTTGCAATGACGTCACTCCACACACGTACACGTACGTCACGTTCAAGTGGGCACCCATGCACGCGGGCAAAGATGACGTCATACGACATAGATCCATTGTCTTCACTAGCGCTGAAATTAATGTAGGTCATGTTGTGTTGAAGGGACTTGTTGACAAGTCGTTGCACCCTTTGTTAAAATTATGCCTTGGCTTTTTGCAAAGTTATTTGTCCATTTTGATATGTGAATTCCACAAATACAATAAATTTTGAATATTAATAATTTACTCAACTAAGTACTAAGATTTCTGTTACTTTGCCATAAAAAAATTAAGATTTACTTCGATTATTTAATTACTATATAATTTTTATTTAATTAAATTATTATTTAATGACTCGGGTCATTTTTTATAGCATTGCCTATCTTAATAATTAGGTCTAAGTTAATGTCTGTGCCTATATGCTAATATATAATATACCTATGTTATCATTTATCCCTATTTTATTATACTGTCGACTTACAGTAGGCGCTTTTCGATGCTATAACTGTTTGTTTACATATATCTACTTTTTTTTCTCAGAAGCAACCAATAGAGAGGGAATCCTATTACAAGTTCTTGTATATGAATTCCACTGACAGCCTCGTAAATCAAAGCAACTGTTTTAGAATAAAGCCAGCAACATTATCCATGGATGATGCATCCATCCCAAAGTCCATCCCAGAGAAAACTCCTTCTGAAAAAACAATCGAAGAAACAACTCATAGAAAACTTTCACTCATCAATGCAGATTTATTAAAAGCAGCTGAAAGTCACGACAAGAAAGTTTTACTTGCCAGTGAAGAGGAAGACTATAACGGTACTCCAAGTTTGATTGTTTCTGAGAAACACTTGGCTCCAAATCTGACTGTTTCTGAGAAACGCTTGTTGGTTTCATCAAAGGAAGAAATCTCCGCTGATGACGTGCATTCAAATGACGGAACTCTATCACCTGTAGAAGTGTCGTCTGATCAGTTTGATGCTAGATTAGATGAAGGTAGTGAGACAGCAGTGGCTAGTGCTCGGGCAATGTCAAGTGATGTGCTGGTTAGAAACATTCAGAATGTGGCTGGCACTTGGGGAGGGTACGGAAAGAGTGCAATGCCTCATTCACAGAGCTATCAGTTTAGTTTTGCTAAAGGTGCAGCTGGCTCTCAAGCAACAACTTTTAAGAATATTAATACGGTGAGATTTGTTGAGTTTTACGGGAGAATTTTAAAAAATCTATATTTGGTCTCGAATTGTGCTAACTTTATTTCTATTTAATATTATATATTTTAGGCAGCAATTGTTATTTATATACTGATTTTGTATTCAGAAAAGTTTTCACATTGTTGTTTAAAAATGAAATACTGCTTTTTCTAATTACGGAAATGACACCATAATATTAAACATCAACAAATATTGAATATCTATTTAGATATTATGCAGATTATATATGAATTTATTTAGTACAGCATACAAGTTACTGTACTAAGTCTTGATAGATCAAATTTAAGTGCCCATTTTTCAAATTATAAATTAGTAATGACTCAATGCTGCAATTATAAATATTGTTGTACTTTTACTACAGGGCACAAATGATGTAGCCAATCAGATGCCGAGTGATAATAAATCTAACCAATCACATCACAGAGAGCGTGCAGCCAACATGCGCACCAGTTTTCTCTCCAAAGCTCCTCCTACTTCAGCTGAATATCATTTCAATCAATTTCCAGACTCCTCCCATATTACTTCACCATCGATCTACGTTAACCCACAGGCTGCTGTCACTCAAATTGTTAACTCCTCCCACATTAGCCCACAGGATCGTGTCAATCAAATAGGTACCTTCCTTCTTGGCTCCCAAGATCATTCCAATCCAATTTCTAGCTCCTCCCACTTTAGCTCATGCGCAGCAAACTCACCTCCTATTAGTCCATCGACTAAGCTCTCCCCTGTACGTATTTCAACGGGCTATTTTGACTCCACCCTTATTTCTAGCCACGCCCCTATGAGTAACAATATCTGTCACTCATCTATCATTGAGACAACACCTAGAAGATCTGCCGTTAACAACACAACCACAACTTGCGCCACATTAATGGAGTCACTCGCATCACTTAACCACGCACCAAGTGACAGATTCATCACTTATCAACAGATTTGTGATGACTCACTCACAAAATCATTCAGTCATGAACATCACTTAAGTAAAGAAGATTCAAGTCAGTTTCCCGTGCATCTGGTTCACCCGCCCAGACCAGAGCCAAGGAAACTCAATGATAAATCACTGACTGATGAGTCAAAACAAATTAAACAAAATCAAGAGAAACAGAATCAGCTGAAAACTAAACCTGAAATGTGTCACGAACAATCAAACGCAGTCAGCAAAGAGGAAACAGTATTAAGTAAACAAGTTTCTGTCAGTAAACAAGTTTCTGTAAGTAAACAAGGGGGGGTAGGTCAAGGCTGTAGAAGTTGTGAGAGGTCCTGGGAGACGATAAGATTTCTGAAGGGCAGACTTCTGGAGGAGAGACTGGCAAGTGAGGAACATGGCAAGCTGCCTGATGATGTCTGTCAACAAGCGGACTGTGTCAAGGTAGAAGTTTACCAAAGTTTCAACTTGTTTTATTTCTTTAACTCCCCCTTGGGAAGGAGACTGATAGGTGCATAAGAGTTTTCGTAATATCTATGATATATATGAAAATAAATATTTAGCAAGCATTTTCGAGATTCATTGAACCAAGAAAGTCAAAATCAAATAAATGATTCCAGCTTATTAGGCATCGAGATATCGATAAATATTTAGGGTACTAGTAAGATTCAATGGATTATTAATCAATTTTATTAATTTCAAACGAATTGACAGAATGCAAAAATGTTTTCCAATAGCTATAATTATGCTATAAGTATGTGCTGTAATTATGTAACTTCTTATAGTATGTACTCTTTGCATTCTGTTTTTATTCTGTATAGACTTTTATGTTCATGAAACCTTTATAGAATAATGGCAGAACTCTGTCATTGAGTTAAACGGTGTGATAGACCACTGTTATTAATGTGTCTCGTCAACATAAAGCTTTAATCGAAAAAATGACCATTTTTTCTTAATAGGAAAGATGTTTCCAGAATGTAACGATGCAAAGTATCAAGATAGAATTAAAGAAAGTTGTTGAGCAGCAGACAGCTATGAGTCAGCAGCTGGCCGCTGTAAAGAAATCAATATTTGATGCTTTCGCTCTTAATCAAATCATGTACAAAGAACTGAAGAGTCAGCTAGATCAAACCAACCAATCAACCAGTATTGGTTCAGCTCATAAACAAGTCAACAGTGAAATAAAGGTATGTGAAATATTGACTTGTAATTGATTGAACCTAGTGAACGTAAATAATTAGAATTAAATAAGCAGAATCTCTTAAATCCATTTAATAGTTTTGAGATGATGTCAGAATTATTGAATCCAGCATTAATCTTATAGAATTTAATCAAAGGATTAAATAAGTCGCAGACACATTAAGTAACTCTAAAGAATTGCATTTTGACTTGAACTTATTTGGAGCCACTTGGTTCAGATCTTAATCTTTAAACACTCTGTCAGAATGTTAATATTCTAATGTTTGTTTATATTTGGAACATTATTTACTTTATGACAGAGTGCTATGTTGTTGTTTTATGCAGTCATTTATGCAGATTGCATAACTGTCAAATCTGTTCAATGGTATTAGACAATCAAACTTATATTATCATTATTATTTATTTTAATCAGATCCAGCTAAATTAATTAAATTTAGTTGAAATAATTATCTTCAGTTAATTTATAATTAGCTCTAGTCATGCTGACTATACCTCCTGTAGGTGGTGGTTGATAATGATTCATCAAACATAGTCATTCCTGTAGCTACTACCACTACTCTAGCTACATCCATCCCTCCAGTTACATCCATTCCTGCACCTACAGCCATCCCTGCAACTACAGCCATCCCTGCAACTACATCCATCACCGCACCTACATCCATCTCTGCACCTACATCCATCCCTTCACCTATATCCATCCTTGAGTCAGAGAAAACTGTTAAGAGTCAAGGCAATCAGAAAGAAAGTGACTCGGATGCATCGTCATCATCGTCGTCATCACACAGGAGTCGTGTTGTATCAGTCAATGAAAGAGATCAGAGTGAAATGAAAAGATTGATCGCTAAATATCTACAAAGTAAGCAAAAAGAAAAGAATCAGCGAGAAGTGGATGATACTAAACAGCATTGCTTGGATTATATCAACTACCTGCACAAACTTTTAGACAATGAAAGCACTGATCAAAGAGAAATAGAAAGAAAACTAGATGTTGGCAGTCAACACATTGAAAGCTTACAGAAGTTGTCTTCTAATAAAGTCGAAAGTATAAACAAAGAATCAGAGAACAAGAAGAACACATTTGATAGCATCCGAGAGGGAAACATTCAGACAGAAAGTAGTAAACACCAGAGCAAGGATAAGAGACATGTCAAAACTCAGGCAGATAATGCAACGTCACAACAGTCGTCAGGTTCTAATCTATATATACAAGGTCTTTATGCAAGTGAAGAAAATGTTGTTGATTTAAAAAGTAGAGAGAATGATATAACCTGCAGTTCTGATAAGTCATCACTGTCCAACCTTTATTTACAAGCACTTTTTGATGACAACAGAAGGAGAAGGTCATCTTTACTAATGGACAACCAGAAAGAAGTTATCCAGACTAATAGACCCGTGCAAAATGCAGCAGATCCGAACCAAAGGGTTCCACTTTATGTTCATAATGGAGTAAAAGATCAGAAGGACTTCTCTAAAATGAAGGGTATTAAATCTGTTGATGGCCACAAATTGAGATCTGATGTCAGTGTAAAGAAAGATGCAAGAAAGGCGGAATGTTCATATTTAAATTCAGCTTTCTGTGAGTGTAGTAATGGTGTTTGTCGCTGGGTAAGAAACGTCGGAGTCAAAGAAAAGCAAAGCCAGGATGACAGCCCTCAGGTAGAGTCTCTGAGAGGTATACGTACATTTGTCAACAAAAAGAAAGAGCTGGATTTTACGGTGGAGGATTTGTCTAAATCAGACCAGACTAAAGCGAGTCCAAACTCTAGAATATTGACATTAAACAAGAAAGCCAGAGATGAAGAAGAGAATTTGCAAACTGACGATTTAGACAAACATACTGTGTCCAAGACTAAGCCTAAAATCTGTCAAAAGCGACGCACTAGTATGAAATCAAGAAATAATCTCACTAATGACATTAATGCTGATAAAAATCTGTTGTTAGAGTTATCTTCAAAGAATTCTAGAAAGAACAAGATGGAATCAATTTCTGCAGTTCCCCACAAAACTGTTTTATCACCGGCTGGTAAGATTAATAATTCTTTGAAAGATAAAAATAAACTAGAGAATAAGAAAATTGAGAACGGTCCAACATCCATGAAAGAAGAGAAACAGTTGAATGAATCAATGGCTCCTTCTATAGTCAAGTCAACAACAAGCAAAGATTTAGCCAAAAACCAGATTTCGGAAAATAGAAACCGCATAGTTAGCAATAATAGAATGACTGCTTTGGAATGGTGCTCATTGATAATGAATGTTCTTACATCAGGTCCAATATTTCAACCAACAAACAAACCTTTTGTTCTTCCTTCTAATGTTTCGTCCTCAGAGAAGCAGCGAGCTAAAACATCTTCAAGCATGGATACAGCAAGTCACAAGAAGTCATCAGGTATGAAGATCAAGGTAGAATCTCAGGAAGAAGGTTTGGGATCAGCTTGCGTTAAATCACAGAGCAGTGATCGTAGGTCATCAGATGTTGTACTGCCAGCTGAACCCGCTGCAAGAGTTTGTCAGAGCAGAACTTGCAGATGTTTCACAACTGAAAATAAATCAGTGTGCAACTGCACAAAACCTTTGAATGCAGTAAAACGAAATCAATCTGTTGCAGAAAGTTGTGATTATAAGCAAGATTTGTCAAAATTTAAACAAGATGAAGAAGAATGGTTCAAGAAGCTATTAATTCAGGAAGTAGATACAGAACAGGACAAAAGAACAAAGAAAATAGAATCCGGCGTTAAGCGTAAGCTTGTCCAAGAGGTCAGTCAATCTGCGGAATTATCAGATAATGAAATAATAAAAAAGAAATTAAAAGTTGACAGCAGTCACAAAAAAATTCAAGAAATTGAAAAGAACGCGACGAAATCTGGGACTGTAGATGAGGGCAATGTTGTGAAAGTTTCAACCAGAGCTCACGTAAAGACCAAGTCAATAAAGAAGAGAAATGATGACAGTCCACATGATGGCCAGATTCGAAACATTACAATTACAAATGATCGTCATAGCGTACACAAACGTGATTTGCAAACTGAGAATAAGACAATTGATAAAAGTAAAGTTGATGAAAGAAACAACATTGACATCACTCAGGGAAGTCGTGCAATTATAAGCAATGCAGTTAGTCTGGAATCTATATCATCTGACAATAATCATGTCAACATACTATCACCTAATATAGATAAGACTTTTAAGACTCTTATCTATTCGAGGACACCTGTGACTAAGACAAGAGCAACGCAAGATAACCTGATTTTGAGCATATCTGACCCAGTGCAGTTGAGTAGCACTGAGAATATTTCGCAGGAAAACGATAGAAAGAAAATTCTAATAGCTGAATATAGCCCAGAAATCAATGCAAACAAAGAAATAATGCTACCAAACAAGTTGATCAACATAGAGAATAATCCAGGTACATCTGCAGCATTTAAAACTGCCGAATCTGTCCTGTTTACAAATATGAATAAAGTAATCTCATCTACAATGCCTGCCGCTATGGTGACCACTGACAATTTCTCTGCTTCTACCACAAATTTCATTGATTCGCAAGTTAAGTACATTGCGGATATCGCTATAAATAATGCAGACACTTTAAACCAGCCACAAATGCCAGATACTGATGAGATGCCTTATGAGAAATCAAACGTGATGGAACATTCTTCTAGTGATGAGATAAATAAACCCAGATCAGCATTACTTAGAAGTAATGCTGCTGAGTTAAGTTTGATCATTCCAAAAGAATTCAACTTCACTAATATCGAGCTAACAAAGGCAGCCATTTCTGAACAGAAAGATAGTGTCACTTACGCTGAGATAGTCAAATGTAATACAGCTAAATGCGATACACAGGACATTGATAAAATGGTAAACATTGATAACTGGAATGATTTAGTTGAGAAAAATGTTCTTTTAAACAACTACGAATCAACTGTAAATGTTTCACCTGAATTGCTAGAGATCATTCCAGATGCTCAGAATATTGAAATGCATTCAGAAATATTGCGTGAGAATAAGTTTGAGAAAGAAAGTATCAACGTGGCATCAGGATCCTTGGTTCAAACTGACGAACAGATTTCTGGTGAGGAAGAAAAGTTACATTTATCAGAAAAGTTACCACTGGGGGGTGCAGTTGAGTCAGCCAAGTACATTCAGGTCAAATCCAAGACTCGCCACATTAAGCCATCAAAGGCAACAAAGGAAGAGAATTTAATTAAAGCGTCAAATATAACGGGAGAAATTGTCGCCTCAACCATGTCGGGATCTGTAGGCACTAGTATGGCTTCAACTGGATCGGGATTTGCAGAAACTAGCAAGATTTCAACTGTTGCAAGATCAACAGAAACTAGTGCAATCTCAACTGTGATGGGATCTGTAGAAACTGGTAAAGTCTCTACTGTGTCAGGATCTAGAAAGACCTCAACTGTGTCTGGATGTGTAGACGTTAGCTCGCTGGCGCCCATCGCCTCAACTGAGACTGGATCAAGCTGGATGACTACCGCCACAAATCCTACTAGATTTAGGGCGCTTGCCTCAACTGATATGGAATCTGTAGTGAATGGTAGAGACAACGCGAGTAGGAAGGTCAAAGGTCAGAAGAAGTAATGACGTCATGGAATTTTTCTGAAATTTGTAAACAAATGCACAGATTATTTGTCCAAGGCATTTTTACTTATAGCAATAATTTTAAAATTATTATTCATGATTATTTTGTTAGACTTAGAAAACAGATTAATTTATTTTATATTTTGTTGAAAGATTGGCCTATTGGAAATAATAAACAGAGTGAGCTTCTAGGAAAACTTTTAAGTGTATCTTTAGTTAAAGTTTGCACATATTATGATATTTTATGTCAAAATAATACTGAAAATACTGGAAAATAATATCATTACTAGTAATTAAAATAATAAGGAACAATTAGTAATATTTAGTAAATTAGTGATGTTTATAAACAGTTTTAATAAATCATAAATATGAAATGAAAAAAATCGCAAAAATTTCAATTAAGTTATGTGTACATCTAATTAAATGAAATGTGTAATTACTTAGTAATTCATATTAATATTTGAAACAAAATAATTCTCGATAATTATTGTTCAATAATGAATATAAAAATGATATTTTTCAAGTTGTTTGCGTTGTTGACACAATTTTAATTTGTTTTTTATAAACAATTTCAGTGGATGGATTAGCGTTAGGGTTATGTTATTACTCAAGGTATAATTATAGGGCAAATAGATTTTAAATATTATTGTTTAATGCCACAAACTATAATAAGTGAACCTGTAAGCAACAAAATTATTCTTTTATTTAATTTATAAATATTTCTTTTCTTCTACAAAAAATGATGACAAGTTGTAAAGGTGTAAAGATCCATTAGTCATGATTTGACTTAGTAAATTAAAATTAAATGTGAAACATTTGGAAGATATTGACTGCGGAAGGATTAAACATTACACTATCAACGAGTGTCAAAATCAATATATGTCTGGATTATGTACGATGGTAGCTGTCTTATTAATCATCTTGTTAAAGGGTGCAACAATTATAATGTCAAATTACACAATTAATGACTCGAACCAGGAACCTATGGGTTCCTTGCTATGTTTCTTGCAACTCAGAAAAAGCTAAAAGGTATCAAACTAGCAAATAACTTCACGAAATATCCTTTAATTTGGCTGCGGTTTAGATATCAATATCTCACATTTACACAATAATTTCATCAGAAATTCAGTTTTATATTTGAATTAATTTCGCTTTGCTCTGATTGGCTGCCTAATGTTTGAATGTTGGCCCTATTGTCAAGACAAGGCGCGTTGATTGGATGCAGTAGTTGCACTGGTACGGGGGCTAGGCCACGCCCACGAGGCCGCAGAAAGTAGATGTACCGCCCACAGCGGGACTCTTCCACGGCTCGTTCTATAAAGTCCACTATATTAGAGGCAGCCTGTGATTTAGGCTGAGAGGGAAAACTAAACAAACCTGTAATAAATTAACATTTAATTAACTGTCTACATATAAAACTCAAGACGTTTACCAACAAAACGTATTTAGAATTCAAATCATATTCGTTGATCAGACACATTAGTCATTTCAATAATAAAGTACAATGCATTCTGTTAATAATGGTTTGCAATAAATAAGCAAACAAGAAAACAATAAGTATGTCATGATTGAGGTAATTGCAGTTAGTCGGGTAATCAGTCAGTCAGTCAATCCATCAATCAACGAAACAATCAGTCGATCAATAAATCAATACTAAATTAATTAACCAACTGATTAATATATTAAATTAATTACTAAGTCAATTAATTCAACAATTAATCACTTAATTGCACTAAATTCACTAAATTTCATAAATAATCCATCACTGAATTTTGCATGATTAAAACACATATCCTAATCATTCGTCAAATAAATCATCTAATCATCTTATGACACCAGTATTCATAATTAAGTATAAATAATTAAGTCATCAAATATTTATAAATCATCATCATATAAGCCTAATCGTTTTATATATTTTTTATAATAAACATTACTTTAGTAGGCCTATAAAACATGTTTAAACATGTTTAAACTACCTTTATAATGTTCAATGCGTGTGTGATGCGTAGAGCCTTGTGATCTAAAGCTAAGACTGAGTATGTATCTATCATCAGAGCTATCTCTAACAAGGAATGACCCGTCTGGTAGACCGTCTAACTTACAGCCAGCATCCGCCCAGTCTAAACGACCCCAGTACCAGCTGCACTGCATTCCAAATCAGAATAAGTCAACAGGAAAGATTAATTTCTGTAGGGTTTTTCTTTAATTTGCGAAAACAACTTAAGAACTGCGACTGAACGTCACATAAATTTCATTTTAAAACAATGAAGAAAACTTTTCTAAAACTTAAAATATCAGCAAAATTATATGATTTTAAGACCAAAATATTTAAAATAACTAGATTGCTTCACCCCCCCCCCTCCCCATAACAATTTCTTAATTATTGCTGTATTTCTAGATGTAATTATTCCATGCATTTTATTTAGAATATCTGTAAATAGTATTAAATCAAGAGACTTTTTCTTTTTAATAGAAAATCTTTATTTTTTTTAAAAGAAAATTATTTCAAACTAATTTAGTAGTAGGGCTTTACCGAATATTCACATTTTTATTCGTTTCATGGTTGAATAGTACAATGAAATATTCGTAATTGATAGAATAGTTTGCGATCAAATAGTTTGCTGCGACCGAATACTTTGTAGTCATAATTTGTAAACAACAAATATCCCGTAATCTACAATCTTGTGCATGACAACTAAGCTCAATTATACTGTTTATTTAGTCTACTTCATAGCATAATAGTGGTGGGACATTTAACTGTAACATTCAGACACTCGTACAATGCTTTAATTACTTGTGGAAAAATGTATGTGTTTAAAATTGTATTTTAATTCATATTGAATTAAAATATGTTATTAGGCCTTCTGCAAATATATTTGACTGCGAAACATTGAATTATTTCTTAATTGAGTTCTTTTTCGTATTCTGCGGAATAGTTATAAGTCACTGTTTGTATTTTAACAAATACGAAAAATGGCTATTCGCAATATTTTAATAGCAAAAGTTGCTATTCGGTACAGCCATATTAAATTTTAATTATATTTTGAAATAAGTTGCAACATAAATTTAAAAACCTAGAAAACTTATAACATGATTTCTTTACACGAATTTTATAAGCGTGACTCTGTGTTATCATTTTTAAATGTTCACGTTATATATTTCAACAATTATGTGCTCTTTGTGCTGATTTAACTTTTGCAAAAATTAAAGAAAGATTTGGTTTTAGAGACATCCTATTTCAGAGTAATTTTTGCTTGTTATTGTATTTTTAATAGTTATATTATATATATCCTTTTGCTGATTTTATGAATATTTAAAAATATTCAATTTATTTCATTAACAGTTTTTATTATTGCATAGTTGACAATCTTGCATTTTTTTGCTTTCAATTTTATTTAAGCTTCGAGTTTATACATAACATCTTATGATTGAGGCTACTTGTAATATTTATTTGATTCAAATTAAGCTTTAATTTGATTCAAATTAAGCTTTTATTGTTTTGAGATTTTGTATCGATGAGCTTTTAATGATAGCAAACGTGTATATATATTCTGTGCATATAAAAACAATTTGAGCTTGTATTAAGTGAAGATTGTAGTGAAATTCTTTTTACTAAAAATAATTGATATATTAGAATAAATCAGTTTAAAATGGTTCAATCATAGACGTGCAATTTCCCCGACAAGAGCAAAAGAATATCATTTAGAAAGCAAGAGTGGGGCGGGTTTTAACCTCTTCCATTGAAGTTAATATTTTTGTAATATTAAATGCGTGATTTAAGTGGTAACCCCCCCCTCCTTGTGAAGATTTGAACTCTAAAAATGTGCATTTGATACAACGACATTGACATCAGCTTTGATTTAATCTTGTATTTAATTTTATAATATTTATAATTGTAATTGAATTAATGCGTATCATTGAATAAATAGACTTTTTATGCTCATATGGCGTTGAACAATAAGCAAACAAATGTAAAATTTGCACTTTTGTAGTGTGAATATAAATGAATTTGATTACATTATTGAACCTTTTGAAGCATTATGTAGACATAATGTTCTAGACAAAATGTCTCTGACACTGCCCTCTGAACAACCCTCTGTTCTTTTGTCCCAGGACAAAAGTCTCTGGAGAAATATCACATTTTGTTTAGAGATGGCAGCTTTCGACTTTGCAATATACATACTAAGCATTTTAGCATCCATTTATTACATACATACTACGCATTTTACTGAGCATTTTAGTTCAAAAACTAATCAATGCATATGTATGCCCAGTGGAATCGGGTATTAGTAACTGAAACATTTTTAGCAAGTTTTACGCCAACCTTCACAATTAAACAATGCAATTAAATAAATAAATAAACAACGCAAATATAACTTTATTTCTTTTATTTACAACAGAAAAACGGCTTCAAAATACTCGACACAAACGATCGTTAATAAAAATACAACAATTGAAATTTATCAATATCAATCCAAACCAAGAAAACAATATCTAAATAAAGACCACTACCATAAATGGCGCAAATAACGATTGTTTTTTTATATCATTGGCATTTTAAATATAAGTGATATTTTATGAGGTTTTTAATCCAAAAAACCCATAGGGCATATTACACTTTAAGGTTCCAGAAATAAACATTTTGAAAAGGAATCAAATGCAAATGTCACCAATTTGTTTGTAACATTATGTCAGCACAAAATGACTATTTAATGTCAGACAATGATGGAAGTAACATCAATATTCAATAAGCAAATCTAGGATATGTAATGTCATCAATTACGTGTGCTGGAAAAAGTCATGAGAATAGACTGCTTAAAATATACAGTTTATTAAATGTAGCATTTGGGTTTAGTTAGAAAATATGTGTATAGGTTAATCACAGCAGGAATAATTGGGATGCAATTTAAATCTGGCAGTATATAGCTAACATATTTAATATATAGCTAATTATTTTATTTTTGAAACAATATTAAGCATATGCCCAAATGTACCTGAATTAGAAGTTAAAATAAGTGTGTAGATAATAAAGATATCCTATAGATCAAACTAAAATATACTTATAATCTTCTTAACCTTCCGATTATTATAATGAATTGACTTTTTTCTCAACGTCACATCAGCACAAAAAGGTTATGTGAAATAAAGCAATGCAATTGGCTCTTAAAACTTAACTAAATGATTTTACTTTGGGATTGTTAGTGAAAGAGATTAAAAAGTTATCTTAATTGATACATTATACTTACAAAAATCAAATTTTAATCGTGAATTAACCCTATTAACTAATCACACATTTAATTCTCATATAAAATTCAATTACATGAATAATGTCTACAGTCAATTAACTAATCTGCTTACAATTTAATAGTTCAAAGCTCAAATAAACTGAAAAGCAAATAACAGTAAGCCAAAATGAACTGCATATAGATTTTATAAAAGCTAAAGCAATTTTGGACTTTATAATAAATTTACTAGCTAAAGTTAAAATTTATTTTTTATTGAATCTATAATAAATTCTACTATTCAATTATGTATTCTTAATTATACATTCTGAGTATAAATAGCTAGAAAGAACTGATATCAGGCATATATAGTAAACCGAATTTGAGATAAAAAGGTATGCAATTTCCATTACATTTCAATTTCAAAAAGCAATTTCTATAATGCAAACGCATTAAGAAACCGTTTAATATCCTGCCATTAGTTTGAAAAATTTGCTGAAGTTTAAAAATAAGATTTTATCGATAAAATAATGACTGACTACATGAAAACGCATTAAATGTTACCTATAAAATGATAGTTTTGAAATAAAGTTTATAAAAACCAGCAAAAAAGCTCCACAACCATCAAAATTAATAATAACTGATGAAATCAAATTATGACAATTGTGTCATCAACATTTTTTGAACTGTGCAAAAAATGAAAATTTAAAATAAAATTCCTTAACTAAGCGCAAAATAGAAAAATTAGCAAAGAAAGAAGCAGAAAAAAGAAGCCTTTCCTTTATTAAATCCTAAAATACTCCCTGTTTTAGAACTAAACTAAACGCTTGGTTAATTGCAATAAAAGTGAAAAGAGTTATCATTACTAAATGAATAGATCTAACTTCCAATAATACATTCTATTTTATACCGCTTTATTATAACGCGTTATATTCCAAACAACATTGTCACAATCCTTCTGTGTATTATATCAAAAGTACATCCAAATCAATCTATCCAATCAATTACAATCTTACTATTAGCGTCGTAATCCAATCTAATAACGTAATATCCCAAAACCTTAATGTCATATTCCAAACAAAAGTGTCATAATACAAACTAATAATGTCATATTCCGACTTATCAATGTCATAATCCGAAAAACAGTCGCATAATCCAAAGTGTCATATTCCAAAATATTACATATTCTGAAATATTAATGTCACAGTCTAAACTTGTAGCATCAAAACTATATTATATATCGCTATCGCTGCAGCGCAATACAATGCAAAACGCGTTTTCATTATCGTGAATCGGTTGCATCCATATCTGAACGTAGATTGTTTTGTTTTAATGGCATACAAGACCTCGCCACAGAGTCTAGCAACCTGTCAACAGAACAGAAAAATTTGCATCAAAATTCATTTTTTATCATTTAATATCCATTGTTATATATGAATGAACGTGTTTAACATATTGAATGTATAAATATATATGAATGTTATATTGTTATATATAAGTATAAATGAATTTATATGAATAAATGAATTCATACTTTATACTTTTATTGTACCACGTGTATTATTTACTGCTATACATTTATTTTATCATAAATATATTTTATTTTATTGCCGGAACTGCTTTGAACGAATTAAAAAAACATATGATCAATTTCATCATGCCCTAATACAATTAATGGTGCAACGAACTTGATTTTAAGGGAGCAATTTTATTACACCTTTAGAACGATAGAAAAGACACATTTCCGAAGAAGATTTTGGACTAGTCCACTTTTATTCTGGACAAGTCCATTAATACTAGGCCTTGTAAATACAAGCTCTATTAATCAACATAATTTAAATATACACGAATCTATCATTAACAATCTGGCAATAAGAAACCCTAAAAAATAATGATTTTTTGGATTAAAAATCCCACAAAATATCAGATAAATTTTAAACGCTATAAGATGAAAACACTCGTAATAATAAGTTATATCCTTAAAAGTTTAACCGCAAGTCAAAAGTCTTTGCATGTCTTATAAACGTCCTGCATACCATTTGCATATTAGCATTCTCTAAATAGAAAGCGCGCAGTTTCTAAATACTGAAAAAACCCTAAGTATACATAGCTATAAAAAAGTGATATCAGTCATATACAGTGTAACCCCGTTATATCGAACTCGCTTATATCAAAATTTCGCTTATATCGAAGTTTATTAATCAGTCCCGCCACACACA
>JAQIXG010001061.1:0-24796 GCA_034700105.1 Oconnorella tubifera | reverse complement strand
TAATTTGCTTTAACGTTATTGCGAATAAAACTAGGATATATTTATAAGATTGTTTCATGATATTGTACAGTGTAAACTTGAGAATTTAACTATACTTGATTAACTAAAATTATTACTTTGCAGTCATATTATCAATTATACTAAATATTTGCAATCGCCCTGAAAAACAATCTTGCATTAATAAAATTTGTGAATTATGTATGTATGTATTAAAATACACACATACATGTTTAATATTAGCCTGATTTGACAACTGTAGCTGTAGCTTATATACGCTTGATTATTCTCTGAGCATTATAATTTAAAATAGCATATATGCATCTGACAACCTATGATATAAAATTCCACTTCTTTTAATATGCTGAAGAATCGTTAAAAGCCGCAAACAGCATGCCGCAAGCCGCAACGAAAAACGCAATAGTAATCGGATACAATTTTTGTTCGAGCAATAATTAGATCATTGTCGGTATCGACTTGGTAGGATGTTTGCCAGCAAGATTCTTAAAGGGCTTTCTATCATGTTAAAGAGGCTTACTAAAGGCTTCTGATCCTTGAGCATAGACGAGAGATTGAGTAAAACTATTCAGTCAATAGAAAAAATCGATAATATGCTACAGTGCTTGAGGATAAATAACAAATTGCAACTCTTATAGTGTAGCTGACGAAACGAGAGCGTAATAATATTAGCAAGATTCTAGGTAAGCTCAGTTGTTACTTGATAGATTTTATAGTAGGTTATTTAACATAAATATTGAGATTTAAGTTATTTCGGCTCAAATTATAACAACTTTAGATATTCTAGTCCATGAATTTATTTGCTACTGCAGAAAAGACAAGGTAATTACATTTTCTTTTGTTTTGCATCTTTGGCATTTTAACAGATGCATATCGGTGAGTTTCTATCTAAATCTCGGGATTAAATGTTTTTCATGTATTCAGGAATTATAGACAAGAAATTATCTGGAAGTTTTGCGTATTTATGCTTGATTGATAAATTTACGTATTCTATATCTAATTAGATGAATGCTTATAACCAATATTTCAAAATAATAGTTTTACAATAAACTGTTTATTTAAATTTGAACTACTATCATAATTGACTTACAATTTAGAAAGTTCAGTTATACTAAAAGCAACAGTGAATTACTAAAGTGATTAATAGTGACTTGTTGAATTTGAATTTACTTTTTTATATTCCTATAATTTTCGAAGGTTAGTTTTATTTTTCTAAAACTTAATAAAATGATACATATTTAGTGTTACTATGTAGCATATTTAGTTTTTACTATTAAGCTTGGTAGTATTATATTTACATAAAAAACATACGCTCTTGACATTTATATAAACATTATATATTCATTATTATACAACTAATGAATTAATTATACATAATATTACACATCCTATTCGTAACTGATAGCTAGTGGAATTATGTGTTTTATTAATATTATTTATCAGATCACAAAAATACAAAATTTTGATTACACTTTGCGATTACACTTTAATCGCAACAAGTAATTTTACAAGGCTCTTGAAATGCCTCTCTCAATAAAATTTACGCTGAATAAAATTTCTACGAAATATAATTTTGTTTACAAGCACTCTAGATCAAAGTATTACTTGATTTTACAATCCAGTAGTATATTATCTGTATAATATATCGTATCTAGTATCTGTGGATCCTGCTCTTCGCAGCTTTTCATTTATTTTATCCATCAGTCAACACGGTGTCTGTTTGCGGTCAATTATATCCAATAGCAGACGGTCCATTAACCCGTAGCCTCTTGGTGTTTGCCCAATACTTTACTCTTTCTACGGTCATTATAGTTTGTCCTGAAATAATGCTCAACTGCTATTACTCTTGACTCTCTAATGCAAATATAGACGCTATCGAGTTGATAGGAAGTTGGATTTATAACGTTCAAAAGATAAGGTACAATGCTAGAGTAGTGTTTCATAATGATAATTTACTGACAGGTAAAACAAGCGGTTTTGTAGATTAATTATTGTAGGTTGAGTTCATTAACTAGCTCGATGGATAACAGTAAACTTTATGAAGTCATTTAATATTTTTGAACTAATTGTGGTATAAAACGATCCATCAGGTAAAAGTTTATTAATTATGTGATGCTTTTTTAAATATACTATTTTCTAGAGTTAAGCTGTTGTAAGAAAAATTACGTTATTTTCAGCAATTTTCTAATGTTTTAATCTAATATAGTATAATCTGTACATGCTTTCCTACTGGTATTTATAAGGAATTATCAAATAAATCTGATATATTAAATAACTATAATAGTAACTTAAGTGAATAAATTATTTAGAAGTTAAGTTGTTCATTTTTGTCAAATTAACGTTAATTTTTACTATTAACTCTGTTTTTACATCTCTAATTAAATGTTTCATACAGTCAAAATTCGATGCAGCATTATTTCTCCCCTGATCTTTCCCTGCATTTAATGTCTCTCTACGTAGCAATCAAATCTCGCGATATTTTGTCGTAAATTATTTTACGCAGACCGCAGCGTAATGTCGTGAAGCAACGTAATGACGCTATCGCGTGATGTGTTGCGGTTACGTGAGGTTACGTTCTGCGGTGAAGTGACACTTGAGAGTGATAAGTGCTGATTTGAAATGAACGTGGAGTGCGGTGAAAGTTTGCATTGAAGTGCTAACTTGGATTATGATCAATGGTACTTATTGCTGTTTTATGAAAAAACGTTACATTTGTATATGTTAATATATACTCATAATGTTAAGTTAAAGGTTAGGTTAGGTTACGTTTTACGTCTGGATTACCGTAAATAGCGATGTCGAAGACGTAGCTGAGAATTTAAGCACCTTACTTTTAATTTCAGCAAAACGGCTGCTGATTAACCGTTAATACCCGTTAAAGATAAATTGTATTCTCTAAAGTTAAAGAATACAATTTATCTTTATATTTGTATACTTTAACTAGGGATCAAATTGTATTATACATACGTATACACATGCGTATACATGTTTCATTTATGTGTACGCATTCTACTGTTTACTTTGATAATACTTGTGTTTTAAAATTAAACTAACTAGATTTCGATCATATTGAAAATACATTTTCAAAGTATCAAAATGATTGTTTTTTTATGTTCAATGACTGAAGAAATTATATTTGGATGATGAGCACAATGCACACAAAGGAAATAAATTGTTATTAATAGATTATTAATAACAGATTTGTATTAACGGTTAATCAGCAGCCGTTTTGCTGAAGTTAAAAGCTTACAAGATTGAATTTATGTCGTAAATTTTGCACAGATGTGCTGTTCTTTATAGTAATAAATAAGATCACCTCCTGACGCCATATTATATATTACCATATAATATGCACAATAAGTAACATACAATTGAAAATATACAATAGGCTTTTTATACAATTCGCAATCGCGTTTTAAAATAATATAATAGTCGACTAAAAATGACCGTTAGATTTTTTTGATTGTTTTATATATATGAATCTTTATTTCAACAATCGGTAGTAAATGCAAATGATATGAATTAAATCATTTACATGTTTGCTTAAATCATTTGTTGCATAAATGATGTAAACGTAGAACTTTGATCAGAGTTTTTGCTCGTTTGGTCTTCTAAGTTGTATTGGATGATATTAATAACTGATATATAGTTTTTTTATCGATCTTTCTTTGTTAAATATTGAACAAATAATGCCCGCGTGGACTGCTGTCCCGAATATTGTGATTTCTTTCTTTCTTATTTTCTTTCTTTCTTCCTGACTTTTTTCATCCGGTCATTACTGAGTCCAATTATAATTCACACGAATCCGAGTTCAAAACTTGAATAGAAAATGAGATGGTCTCATCTAATTGCAAAGAAACGCAGCGTGAAAGAAGGTGGGGGAGGTGGGATTATTAAGGGGCGGGGGGTGTGGGATTTTCAGGGGAAGGGGGAGGGGATAGCTTGTTGCTCGTCGCGGATAATTAAACGGACAGATGACAGATGCTGTCATATTCAGCTTCATTTGACCAGAGACTTAGTCACAGTGGCATTGTTAAATCTCACTGCAATGTGATCATTGAGCTGACCTTAAAACAGGCTGATTTAACATTGAATGAACGTTGAAAATCACGCTTTTAAGATTAAAAAGCTAGTTTGTGTTTAAAGTAGCGTTATCTTAACGTACAACGTTTGTTATAATATTTTTTTTAATTTAATATATTACATATTTACTTACAAATATATTATAATGATTGACACAATGTTTATAATAATATGTTGCAAGCTTTTTTAATTTAGAAAGATTAAAGAGCTAATATGTTGTTATCTATGACTGTTTGATACCAAAAAACAAAAAATATAAATAATTGATTCAAAATAAAATTTGAAATAAAAAATACTCATTAAATTGAATCTAGGTTCATCTAAATCGATAAGTTTTTATTATCCTATATGATTTATTGTCCGCCGAATTTCTTCTCTATTTCTACCATTACTTTGTATTCATTGCTAAATTTCGATTTTTTTCATTGACGTTTAATTAATTCGTACTTTTTCTCTTGGTTTGATTGATTGCCGATTTATCTGTTGTCTACGTGACGATATAAAGATTCAATTTCTGTATTAATATTATCTTCGTATACTTCGAAAATATTGTGCATCTGCAGATATATTTACTTTTCATTTTTTAAAATCTTATCGCAATATTCTGTTGAGTTTTATTACAGTAGAAATAGCAAGGTAGTGATAGTATACAGGGCCTCCAGATTTTATCAATAGAATTCAGCCACCCGCACTTATGTATTATTATTATTACAACCATTTATAGAATAAAGTTTATAATAGTAACATTACACTCGTGTTAAAATTGCAATACTTTTCGCAGCTAGATTTTTCAAGCGTTGCGATAAGTGTGTAAATAAGTTATAGCTATAGTGGCTTTCAGTATAGTATTTAAAAGTAACTATATAAGTAAATCTTTAGTATGTGATCATAGATGAAATTTTATCGTTAATGTGTATCTTAATTTATAATTTATAATTTATAATATAAATTATTGACTAAGCTGTAAATATAGATTGATGCGTTGTTAAAAGATTGAGTATTTAATGCTTCATTTTTAGCATTTTGATGTCTGAATAAAATTGAATATATTTCGGTTAAGTGCATCGTATAAATTTATCGAAAGAATCGATTTATTATAAAATTTACTTACGGTTAAATTTTATTACGAATCTGATCTCAAATCTGTTGATAAAATATCATCGGATATTTTAACTCTAAACAATCAAGAAAGTTAATATTTTCTAGAAATCGTAATTAAATTCCAATGTACTAAAATCATAAGTAATCAAGGTTACACATAATAACTAGGGCATGACAGTTCAGTCTAAAAACAAGAAAGATATTATCACATTTTCAGTTTATACTTCGTGCAAAATGTCTCTCAAGTCTTGATGGCTTATAAAAACATCTCAACTTTCTTTCACAAATATCGATACCGGTAATAATATAAATAATACAAAGTCTTGTGCACTGAGTACAGTGCACGTATTACATGTAATGCAATCTTTTGCTGGTTGAGCAAAAACAGTCAATGAAAATAATAGCAAATAACTCGCAGGTGTCCTCTGTAGTTAGTGGGTGTTTCGAATATTTTCTACTCCAGTAATAAAACTATAATTAATTATATCTGTATAGATATTTTGTATTGGTACAAAATATTATTTTCACAGTATAATTATAACTTAACGATCATATTCGTTCAGTGCAAAATCATTTGAATTGTGTTTTCTCAGAAGAATTATGCGATTAATTAATAAGATGAATAATTAATCAAAGTGTTATTATAGTAGTTGCATGAAATACGACATGAAATTGTAGTATTTGTAATGAAATTATTAAAATTACTGCAGTTACTGGTGCAAAAGTAATTACTATAGCCAATAATTACGATATCTATTATGTAAATATCAGATATAGCAGCTGTATACATATCTCTGTAATATTTTCTATTGTAAATAATATTACATCAAAGATAATATAATTATAATCTTGTAATGTATTTATCAAAAAAAATTGCATTCCTTTAAACTTTTATTTTCCTTAATTTTGTAAAAAAAATCATATTGTGATTGTTATCACAGTAGTTGAATAATGATTTCAGCGATTTAATTTGTTACTGAACAAATAATATAACCGATTAACCGAGACAGTTTTATAATCGCCCATATGCTATACTTTGATGGAATATTTTGTTGATATTAAAATATGGATAAGTTGTCGCAACTCAATAAAATGCGATTATAAACGGCCTAAACATTTAAACGGCCTATATAATAGTAATTTTATAAAATAGGTCGTATAACGCCTGGCAGATAAAACCGACATAAAAATTATGTCTAATATTTGAGCTTAACCGCAGTGTATACATAACCGCAATCTGAACATTATGTGGCATATGCTGTATTATAGAAAACTATAACATTACGTTGAAGACTTTTAATGAACTGAATCATATCGTATAAATTTGTATAATTTAGTACAAGGTTGTTTATTAAGGTTAATAATGTTGTTAATAAGGTTAATACGGTTAATAACGTTATAATAACGTAATAAGGTTATAAGGTTAATAACGTTATTTTTTGAATAACGCAATTTGAATGATATATGATATAAAGTAAGCCTAATAAAACATCGTTTAAACTTTTTATTTAACCTGAACTGGTGAGGTTTTTTCATCATTTTTGTGACATTGCTATTATTGCTTTGGCGTTTACTATAATATTATGATAGGCTAATAATGTGTTGAAATAACTGAAACAGTTCTTGACGTTTATCGAATAGCATAATGTTCTATGAATTTTAAATAATAATTGTATAAAAGAGTTCAATATTAGCCGAAATTTTTGATGAAGGTGAGAATCAATCTGAAAATCTACTGTGATATTCTTAGAATTCTTATTCAAGCTATTTCATTCATTTCTACTAACAAGAACCTTTTTTGTAAAAGGCAACATTTTTACAATCAGTTTAAGTTTTTTCAACAGCCTGTCTATTTTGGTATTGCCAGATTGTAGATAATTTATTGTTTTAATGATTAAATGGCATAAAGTGCAAACAAAAAGCTGATTCTGTGTCTCTGCTTCTGAGAACAGAGTGTTGATTAATGTACCGACTGTTTTTAAGCGGGTTTATAAATCACTGAAGTAAAAAATGAAGATTTGTTTGTGTTTGCAATGCCAGTTGTTATCAACATGTTATGCTATAACTATCCTGTAAACAAATAGTCTATCATTTGTTTACAGGAAAGCTATAGCTATCCTGTAAGAAAATAATAAAGTAATAATAAGTAATAACATTACATGTTATTACTAATTAAAATAAAGTAATAATTAGTAATAACATTACATGTTGTTAGTAATAACATTACATGTTATTTCAATAACATTACATGTTATTAGTAATAACATTACATGTTATTTCTATAACATTACATGTTATTACTAATTATTACTTAGTAATTAATATATAATTATTAATACTGTGCTGTTATAATTATGTTAGTAATTATTATTATTTTTATAGCGTTACATAACTAACATAAATAACTTATTGAGTACCGAATTAAACGACTAATAGTCTAAAAGGCGCAGCAAGTTAGGGAAAATGTAGATTAAATTATGATATATAAATTATGATAAATTATGAATATGATTTATTAGTGCACTTTTTTGACTTCAAACAGGGATCCGAGTTTGAGTTATGAGATCAATTATTCATCACTTATAAAAAAAATTATAAGTGATGAATAATTGGGGTCATTTCTTTATTTTATTTTTATATTATATGCTTATTTTTACAATTTGTGAAAAATAAAATATTTCGATTGATTGATTTAAAACAGTGCACAGTAAGACTTTTTCAAAGATCTATATCGAAGCCTATGAACGCGAATACTTCATTGAAACGGCTAATACTTTATTTAATATAAATACGTCATTAAATTCAGTATAACATTTAATTCACTGAATATGGCATATAGCATTTAATGTTTTATGAGTTCATTGAATGTAAATACGTCATATACATTCAGTTTTGATAAAATGTGTTGTATGTATGAAACATACACGCGCCCCACCTGCGAGATATGTTGTTAAAAAATTTCTCTAATAATAGTATTAAATATAATACACGTGCGAGATCTGTTGCTACATTTTCTCTCTGCAACAAATGACAACTTTCATCAGTCATTTTTGCTGGTTTATAATTTTCTCTGGATTTTATGATTTATAAGGCTGCTGATAATTTAGCTGGAAATTTTTTCTGTCGCGTTTGACTGCGATTTTTATCTTCTATGATTAATCAAAGCGATGATGTATAGCGTCCCATGTTGCAAAATAAAGCAATAGATTATAATTATAGAAATGCTCTATTGTTAATACAAAATTATATGGAAAATTTAAATATGCGTATCAACTTGCAAAGGTTTATATAGTTATTTGTTATTTCTGTGAGTATTGCAAAAGTATTTTGTGAATTTTAAAGATCTCAACAAAAATGAAAGTGTAATTATAATTGCTTTGAAAAGTTTCTCAAATTGTTTTTTAAATTATTGATGCTGTCTTATTTATAACGTCGCATTAGTATGACATGCAGACAATATCATATTGATCACAAATTAACTAATTCATGAGTTAATGAGCTAATTTTTAACGTTATATGCTATATGGTAATAAAAGATTAATGTAGTTAGTAATTATTTATTATTCTAATCTATGCTCGAACAGTAATTTCGTGTTTGTTTTGTGTTTTAAAATTTGACGAAACAGAATTCTTCATAAGTGACATTATATTGTATATTATAATTGAAGCATTCGTTTAGACATGATAAAGGAAGTCCAATTTATGGATTTTTATGTTAAATTTCATTAAATATTTAATAACTTTTTATATTTTTTGCAGATTGAATTAGATTTCCTTGAAAACTGCTCCTTGTGGAAAACTTTCTATTGACGGAACATATTAACACATAGTATAAACAATACTAGACACGAGAGATATTCGCACAACATCAACATATTATCAGTATTTATGGCAGAAATAAACCTGCATATAAATCCAAGCGTTCAGTTTTTCAGTTTGATAAACAATCTTTCCATTGTTCGTATATCAGCTTGAAGATTCATATTACCAGAAGGTGAAACTTGAAGATTTCTGCTTATCTCAAACTCTTCTTATATAAGCAATAGAAGTTCTATGTCTATTTAAAAAAGCTGAAGAAAAAAATGTGATGTCAAAAAGTGCTTCGTTTGTATGTTATTTTAATGATCTCGCGTTAGGTTCAAGAACTTATCATCATCATCATCATCGGATTGATTGGTTAAACAGAAGAAATTTGAGAAAAGAAAATGAAGTTTAAACAGAGATAGAAATTGGATAGAAAATTTAAAATGGAAGATCCTGATTATAGCGAAATTGAACTGACTATCAAACAGACTCAGGTTTATATTTATATTTCGTAAAATTACATTTATTTTCTGATTTATTATTTTTAATTACTAATTAGTAATTGTTAATGACAATGCAAATTATGTAACAAGCTTGAAAGAAAAATAATAATAATAAGAGATCAATATCGTTGGCTTTTTGATCATGGTTAATTTAATGACTTTGCAAAATTAACTTATACTAAGAAGTATAATAAGGTCATTATTTTAATTAATAAGTAATTACAGCAAAAATTAAATGTATCAGAGTACAAAGCGCAACATAGTTATATTGAAATAGTAGTGTATACTTAACTTTATTCTTCTTATAAAATACTGATGTCTATTGTTAAGGATATTAGCGTTCATATTCTACTAATATTCCTACTTATATAAAAGTTTAAACCAATTAAAACTAATAATTATAAATCTTTTTCCATATATGATTTCTTGAAGCTTATTTTCATTTGAGAATTGCGTCAGAAATAGGTGAACTCAGTGTAGCAATCAAGCAAGCAGTTTTGTTTTACATATTTTCTTCTGATTGTATTTATTATTATGTAATTTAATTTATTGTTATATAATTTGTATAATATACTTAGCATAATATAATTAGGACAATTTTTGATTTAATATTTTAAAGCAAATTCATATTGACTAAACTTGCTTGTTTAACTTGCATCAAATTGTATATGCTATATGCTATATATATATGGTTAGACTTTCATAAGACAAGGGACAGAGGGTTAGAGCCTCTCTTCTGCATCAAAACTAGCAATATAAAAACTAAACAGGACTATAAAGCCACTTTTATCTATGGTGCAATGTTTTACTATTCTCTAATAATGCTCGGTCGCACCATTAGCTATTTGATGCAGAGTGATGTATGATGACAAGGTGCTGAAATTGTTTCTTTCTCTCACGCGATGATTGCGGAAGGGTGACCGATGATCGATGAATATTTGACCTTGCCTGTTCTGATCAAGTCGACAGATGGCAGTTTTTTTATAAGTTCCCTGATCTTTTATTATAAGGCTTACTAGTTACAAAGAGGTGTTAAATCTATGAAAATTAGAGTATAATGTGCACGGGAGCTTAAAATAGATGATTTATAGTATTAAATACAATTTTTTTTTCACATGTTGATTGATTATTTGCAATGATTAATGATTAGATCCATGATTATTTAATATAAAAAAGACAAAATATAGGATAAAAAATCAGAATAATAAACAGATTAAACAATAGTTTAGGCATTGCTTAAATAAATGCTATTAAATAAATGCATAAATGCTATTAAATAATAGCATTTATGTATTAAATAAGCTGTCATCGGCTTGTTTATACAGTTTTTGGTTTAACAAGGTGTTCGTTTAATGAAAGTTATTTAGTAGACCAACTTATTTGATGAAAGACTAATAACAGCTTGTAAGAATTTCAATCAGTGAGCACTAATTGGTAATTACAGCTTAAGCTAATCACTGCTTGGCTAGGTTCCATTAATGCAATATTGGTTTTTGTCTTGATCGTGAGAAAGGAGAACGAGAAAGAGAAAGAGAGAGAGAGAGAGACAAATAGATAGAGAGACAGAGAGATTGATAGTGTTGCAATAATCATTTTAATGACACAGCTTGCTACAGTGTTGCTGCTTCTTCCTGTCCCTGTTGCTTTACGTGGTTTTCAACTGAAACTGTACATTTTACTTGATAGTTGCGTCAACGCGTAAAATGTACTTGAAGAAATCCTAAGTTAAATAAATACAATTTAATGCTAGACTTCATTATTTTGAAGTAAGAAAACTCGTTTTTAATGTGTATTCTTAACTTTTGACAAGTTTTGTCTGGTAACGCTTGAATCTAGCATTTATCAGCAGATTGTTACTTGGAAATTACTTGGAAAAGAGAAACACTGGTTGGTAATGATAGTCCTGTGATTGAAAGCAATAAATCTAAATTAATAACAAAGCGAGGAAAACTGTGAGACCAATAATTAGCCTAATGAATAACCAGACAGATACTGATTGTAAGAATCTAACCGCTTTTCTTGCACAATGGATGATAATGAAATTGAGCTACTGTCGATGCTATAATCAAACAGAATGCATTTAAGAAAATAAAAAACACGACGTAAATATTTTTTTAGCTTACATATATTTGATTTTTTTTCAAAATAAAAATTCGTTTGGAAAAACTGCGCAATAACATTGCAACAAATAATTGATGCTAATTCGAAGTACAAAATTAGCACGACAATGCCTACTGCTTAAAGAATATACACAGCGCAACGTTTTCTATACGTTGAAGCGATACATCAATAATTTTGGCAATAATTTTTTTTGACTCAATAAGCACAACGCGTACATTTGTCTTGATGATTAAATTCTTATTACATTTCACTGCGGTCATATTAAAGGAACATTTTATAAATAAAGTTTGTTATTGTTACTACAAGTATTAATGTAAAATTTGCTAATGGATTTCTCTGATACCATACTAATACTCGCAATATTTTGACATTAATTCAAATCTAATTAAACTGACATCAAATGCTAGCATCAGTACTTTCCATATCGAAGCTCACATTTTGCATTTAATCCATAATTTTCTACCAAAAAGTTAAAATTAAAAAATGTATTAGTATTTTTTTAAAGAGTTTTACTAAACAAAATATATTGCTAACCATCGCATTTTTCATTACCTTAATTTTCTATTGGCTTAATTTTCCATACATGCATTTTCCGTTACTTGCACTTTCCATTTTATACTTGTATTTTCCAATAGGGCCTACCTGCATTTTCATTATTTACAATTTTCATTATTTCATTACGTATACATTTTTCACAGCCAATATTCTCCATTACTAGCAAATTCACCCCGACACTTTAAATTTACTTGCATTTTCCATTACGTGAAAATTCATCTTTCTCAATTGATTTCGCTACGCGATAGTCTCTGTTAGAGCGTGACGTTTTGTTGATGAATGACGTAGATAGTGCATCGTTAAACTTACTGACCACTGACCATGGTCGGCGAGTTGATGTACATGTACTCTGTTCTGATTGCGAACCATTTCGTGTAGGATTTTATTGTCAGAGATTCAGAGAATTGTTCAGTTTTTTTCATTATTGAAGTCATGATAAAAATCTTTGTTCTTCTTTATATAAAGTATACAGCATTTTAATTGAATCTTATTTACCTTGTCTTCAATTGTATCTTTTAATTAATTGAAAAGAATTTAATTTTTGTTTAGTTATTTACAAGATATTTGTATACATTTGATTTGATTTATTTATTCCAAACTTCAGCTTAAATATACAATTACAAAGTATAAAGTCAACAGTTTAAAGTAACATTGAAACAAATATTTACTTAAATTTATTCGATAGTAAAACTGTAGGCTATTATGCAGAAATGCAATAAGTTTAGATATAACAACATGTGTGTAGCTCTTGTTGCTATACAATTAGCTGTGACATTGATTCATGAATAAATCAAGTTATACAGTTTTGTGAAGCTGCACAACTTCTACTTTTTCTATGAACTTCTTTTGTTTATCGAATTACTCTTTTTTGTGAAAAATCTAGTATTCTGTTTTAATTTTTTATTTCCTATTCAACCCTCGTTTAGAGGTAAAGGGTAAACAAACAATAAGACATTGAAAAAGGCTGCCTATCGTTTTCTTTATTATTACAAAGAAGTTTACGATGATAAGATCTACATACTGAGTAATAATTTCTACTGTTCATTCATTAGAAATTATTACTCAATCGCCAATACAATTGTTATATAAGTTAACTTACATCGATTATATTAGCGACTGTTCAGTGAATTTTCAAATAAATTAAAATTGTATTGGGGATTGTTATAAGTTATTATAATTTATAAATTCTTGATTTATTAATGAACCAACAAAACAATGAATGCGTTACAGAAAGAGCTCGGTGACTTTCTGGCTAGACAGAATGACGTCACAACGGATCTCTATGTGAATGGTTATCATAACGTCAGCTCATCAATGACGTCATCAATGAGTCAATCGTCCAATGATACGTCAGATAAAGTGGTGAGAAATAGCTTTGAAATTTTGATCAAGATTTGGTGGAAAGGGTGGCATTTGAAATTGAATGAAATTGAACTGATAAAATTGTTAATAACTGTTGATTTAAAATAACACAGTATTTATTATAATTGTAATCTTTGAATAATGATAATACAGTATATTTATTTAAAATGAAGATAAGCTATGTATTTATGCACAATAATGTTCATCCACACACAAAGTATACAGTTCCAGCTGCTAAAAACTGAGTTCCGATAGATACAAAAAGTTCCGGCTGGTACAGAAAAGTTCCGGCTGGTTGATTATTGGCCCAGAATGTTTATTTAAGATATTTTTGTAAAGTGGTAAAGTGATCTCAGGTCTGCCTATAGAGTCAAGTGGTTCTATGTTTGATTCCAGTGAGATAAAATCTAAAGCAATTTGCTGCATCCTTGAGTAAGGTGCTTAACTACAAGCATTTACAAATAATATAAAACTAAATTGCAGTCATTTAAGAATCAGGTATATCATCGTTATTTTCTTAGCTTTTTTGCCTGAATTGACTGCTATAATTTGCATTGTTCTATAATTTGCCGAAGTAATCTATGCATTATATTACTATTATTTGCATAAGTTCTTTAGATAATTACATATAGACATTTTAATTTAATTAGACACATTTATTCTAAACTAGTATACCAGTCAGTAAAACTTAAACTTATAAATAAATACGTCCAGAAGTATATTTGATTAATTTTATTAATATTTACACGAGTGGTATTTCATACATTTTAATAAATTATTTTTACTAAATATTCGTTTATATTATTGTTATTATTTAACTATATATAACTGTTATTATTTCATTACAAAATATTACGTGAACAATTCTATGAGTTAACAAATTAATCTGTTAACAAGCTTTTTGTCCGTGACAATTCGTCTGCAGACATTTGATCTACAGACATTTGATCTGACTGCGATATTTGGTCTAGTGTTACATTTGGTCTACTACTGTTAGGGTTACAATTAGGGTTAATATTAGGGTTAGTTAAATATCGTAGTTGACTAATTGTCTTAATAGAAATATGAACTGTCGACATTTGGTCTAAGTCATTTGATCTAGTAAGAAATTTTGTCTACTAAGACATTTGATCTAATAAGACATTGATCTAATAAGACATTTAGCCTACTATTAGACGTATTAGGGTTAAGATTAGGATAACTGTTAAGGTTGGAAATGTTATGTTGACCAAATGTTGTAGATCAAACGTCGGCGAGACAAATGTCTGTAGATGAAGTGTCCTAGACTAAAAGTCTCCAGACGAATTGTCTCTGATTTGTTTATATGAAAATTTAATTTCAATAATTTTTGACTCCTAATTTAAAAGTTTTGATTTTATATCCCAATAGTTTTTCTATGTTAACTTTTCATCATATACCCTAACCCTAATTCTAATCCTAATTCTAATCCTAAACCTAGTAGACCTACTAGTAGATGAATTGTCTTCATTCGAAAAGTAGTCTACAAATTATTGTATAGAAAAGTCTATGCAGAAATTGTCTCAACATTTAATAAATCAATTAAATCTACACGATTTGAATTCATTGAAAAACTTTTTGTTGAAATTTCATTGTTATAATATGAAAATTATGCAATCAATTTTTTTCTTTAATAATTCTAGACTGTGTTTTGTTTATTTGTTATATATACCAGGTGGCGGTAATCTTATTTATACTATAGTTAGAATCAAACGTAATTTTTATCAATCAATTATATAGTTATGACAATATTTTGTTTCTTTTATTTGATATATTAGTGTTATGTATACAGTGTTTGTGTGCTTGTATGTGTGGTTATTTCTCCGCGTTTGTCTCTACAAAATCGTTTTATAAAAATAAATTCCACGCATTTTTTAATTCTCATCGATAGATTTTTTAAAAAAGCAGATAAATTTATGTTCGCTCAAAATCGATACCTTTTAAAAACAATTGATTAAAAGTATAAGATTTTGAAATGACATTATTTTTGCTGTGTTCAGTTTGTAAATGGAGATATTAGAAAAAAATTATTTATGAAGTATAAGATTTTATTTTATGAACTATTTTGTTGTGTTGTTTTTAATTTGTAATAATTTTCTGCGTGCTTAATTATGAAATAAATTCGATACAAAATTTTGTTAAACGCGATTAAAATGTTATTACCCTTGTTTGAATTTGTTTATTTTCACCGCGTTACTGCACAACTAAAAATGGGGGGGGGATTCAAATTAAAAATCCACATTTAACCACCTACTAAATGTATGTTTTCTTAATATGTTTTAAATTCAAGATAAATCCTTTCGTTGTTTAATCGTAATAATCATAAAATTGAACCAATTTTTCCTTACTTAAAAAGTTTCAGAAGTAGGCTTCTTTCTATGCTTTTTAAAAATAAAAAGGAAATATATTGGTAGGGGGGGGGGGGGAGAAAATTTGTTATGAGATAATATTTTCTATCTCCAGTGGCGTAGCCTAGAATTGATTAAGGGAGGGGGGGATGAGGGTTCCTACAAAATTTGAAATCATGATACTCTTTGGTTATCACTCACTTTTGCCACACGATTGTTTGTGTCTCATAAATGCATTATCCTACGTCACATGAGAAAACAAATCTTTTGACCACCAAAGTTGGTTTTATAACCCCAACCCCCCCCCCCAATCCCCAATTCCCCTAATCCTCCCAACCCCCTCCTTACCTTTGCCATAGTCTGTCACATTTTGAGTTGAGCGTAAACAGCGGGCCTAATTTATTTGCTTTCAAATAATGACAGAATAAATGTCAGTATTTATGATCAAGTGTTTCAAAGATAATAATGTGAACGTCTTCACTCGAGTCTATATAGAGACAGAGAGAGAGATAAAATAAAAACGATTATTGCTCCTAATAATAAAGATGATGATGATGACTACGATGATAATCAGTACAATTCTGATCCCCTCCCCCCAATTACTCACCCTATGTTATTATTATATTGTAATAATTTATAATTATAGCAGTAAAATTGTCATGTATCTTTACAACAAAAATATGAGATTTATTTGAGAAGGAGCGTTTCCCCCCCCTCCCCCTCCCCTAACTGTAAAATTATCCTATTGTGGAGGGGTGGGGGGTTTATACTTAGATTCGAATCATAGCTTCCATATCTATCTGTGGACGTAGCTAGAATTTTACAACGGGGGGAGATTTCTAATTTTTTAAATTGTCACTCAATATTTGGTTTTTGCATGAATGTCTCAACTCAATTTTTTCACGAGAGCTGGGGGGGGGGGTTACCACTGAACTAACGCCTTAACAAAATTTTTACAAAAATTATTTCCATTCGGGGCTATAATCCCCACACCCCCCCCCCCCACTCAACCATCTACTTATCTACGCCACTGATTTCTAGACATATAAATCAAGCCAGGAATAAAATAAATTTCGATTTATTTCTGAGCGTATCGAATCGGATTGTACGATTGTAATTTAAATGGTAATTTCATTTAAGTTTTGTCAATAAAATACTAGTTGGATGGCGAATAAATATTATCAGAAATCTCGTCTATACATCTTGTATGTATGTCTCTTTCAATAGAATATAAATATGTAATTTTAATATTTCATTCATTTCATGCGATTAAATTTTCTATATCTGTATCCAAGGAGAATTTCTAAATAATTTCTTTTAGGTATAATCACAAATGGCCCCCAAATAGCCAAATAGTAACCCAACAAATCGGCCCCGAATACATTAACTCGACAAATCGGCCCCGAATACATTAACCCGACAAATTGGCCCCGATACGTCAACCCAACAAATTGGCCCCGTCGATTCATTTAGTAACCATAACTCAAACCAAACTTTAACGTTACCCTAAATCTTATCCCAATCCTAACTTCAATCTTAATCCTTAACCTAGCCCTAACTCCAACTCGAACCCTAAAAAATAACAGTCAGAGCCGATTTGTCGGGGAAAAATCGACACAGGGACCCGACTTTAATTTATTTTAAACTAAGTAAAATAATTTAAGCATTTTTTAGTTAATTAAACCAAGCTAAGTTTAATTTGTATTCTAATTCTCAGGACATTGATCTATGGTTTTTTATTTACTCGCTAAAATAACTCCTGTCCTTTAGTTAGCAGTCGTGGCCGAGTGGTTAAGGCGATTGACTAGAAATCAATTGGGCTCTGCCCGCACAGGTTCGAATCCTGTCGACTGCGAGAATTTTAGTCTAGGCTCGATAGAGAAGTGGTTAGAGCGATGGACACAAACGCGACAAGTCCAGGTTCGAATGTCGTATTGATGTATACGGGGTTGTTTTGTCAGGTTAATATATTCTGGGCCGTTTTGTCTGGGTACCAAAAGTAGTACGTCTTAATTACTTGCTAGTCACGCTAGCAGTTTGATGTTAATGCATGTAGACTGATACTGATAGCACGGGATTAACTGTATTTATCTCACGATGGAATCAAATCCGAAATGGGCGTTAAGACATTGAAATAATGCGATATATAAATAGAAAATTTTTTATATGTATTTTTTAGAAGGTCAATAACCTTAGATTTTACTCTCTCTGAGAGCGAATTATCGATAATGCGGACAAAAGATAAGGTTACTATTTTTAACGTGAAATTGTTTTCTTGATTCTGATAACATGAAGACGAAGTTATGGGGACTCTATACCGAAATAAAACGGAAATTATTCTAACCCAAATACAGTTTTAGTTGAACAGCAGCAACACTAACTTGAGAAGCTTGATCTTATGTCCGAAACATATATTACAAAAGTATCATATCAGTGTATCATTTACAATCACTCGCTATTATATTTCGTACATTGCTACGATGCATAGGCGATTAATAAACTATTAACGCTCTATAAATAAACAATAAATAAATTGCTTATTATATAAACTTCATCTACTTAACCCAAAACTTAACCCAAAACTTAACATCTATCACGATAACAAACGAGAAGATACACAAGAAACACTATATTTAGTCGATAAACGTCTAGCTATCCTTGCAGTATACCGTCCCAGTGTATTATTTACTTCCGGTGGGGGGGTGGAGGGGGGGTCGGGATCAATACCCCCCTCCCGCCATCTCTATAACTTTGTGTTTTAACTGTCGCGTATTTCATGGAGTCGTTTTGCTTCATTGCTCTACGACGCGTCGAGTCCGGGTTACATATGATTTTCTAGTAAGGGGGGGGGGTTGAGAGAATTGAGGGGGGAGGTGAAAAAAGATTAAGGGGAATGGGGGTGAAGGTTGAGCGGAATACAAATGAGCAACATTTTCAACTGATCTTATAGTTTATAGCATCAATGTAACTTGTTAGATTCTCTGTAATAAAGCTGAATTATTAAGGTATACAGTCAAAAATATGCAAATATTAACTTGCTGATTTAACTTGCCGACTTGCTGGTTGGTAATTTTAATAAAAAATTAAATTACTAAACTAGTATACGGTCATTTTAATGGTTCTTAGAATTTCGGTTCAAATAGAGTTGTTTTAATAAGGGGTGATTTTAATTTTAAATACTCGCGAATTATATCAAAATAAAGTATCTCAGAAGAGATAATCTAAGATCATCATATATATACTGCATTGAAAAAATACTTTTCTGGAAAAAACCTATCTTTTATGCTTATTTAATTTTTGACAGACTAGCATTAAAAGATAAACTGCATCGTTTTAAGAAAAATAATCATTTATCCGAATTATTGTATGAATAGTTAAAAATCTTTAATTTAGATAAGAAAATACTGATTTTGTGATGTAAAAAATCGCTTAGAAGTTCGATAGATTAAAATTATAATCGAGAAATAAAATACAGAAAAGTCTCAAATATGAAAAGTGAAGCGAGCGTCTTGAGTTGGATTTCCAAAAGTGAAATTATTAATAAATATAAAATACAAGTTAATAAAAAGGTGCTTTAATTCGAAATTAATATCGATATATATATTTGAGACGTTAATATTATATTATATTATATTAGCTTTGAGATTTTAAAAATTAGATTATGGGTGATATTATGTACTTTTTTCAAAATTTGTTGCGAAATTAGAACTTTAACTTGACAAAAGTTTCTATGAAAAATGCATCTGTTTAATATCTAAAATATAGCAGATATAAAAGTTTAGAAAGTTATATTTTACATGTATAAAAATATGAAGTTTTAACTTTTGACACCCCCCCCCCTCCCCACCGAGTCAAGTTACATTTAAAAATATCGCTTCAATGTTGTTTCATTTTTAAAACTAAATTTTCCGATGATTTATTTTCAGTCAGTTCAGATTATGTTATGTAAATGAGAAATGTCAGTGGTTGAAAAAATTGACACTTTCTAGAAATTGTCAGCGTTGAAATGTCTACTTTTCGATTTGTGAAAATGTCGATTTTTTATGTAGTGTTTTTCTGCTAAGTAAATTCTCATTATTGTCTCAACAATAATAAAAATACGGGTAAAAATTACAAAAAAACTCTTCATAAGTCAAGCAGTAAATAAAGTTTATTGGTTTATGAAACTAATACAGATACAATAATGCAGATACTAATACAATAATAATAGAGTTAAGTTTTAAATTACGATCTCTCTTTTTCTCTTTCTGTTTGTCTTCCTCTTTGTATCCCTGTCAGTCTGCTTGCTTCTTTTATTCTGTCTCCGTTTCTCTGTCTCTGTCTTTCGCTACATGTGTTTCCCTGACAGCATCCTCTAACGGTAAATATCTGCAACTGTCTCTCTGTCTCTCTCTCTGTCTCGCTCCGTCTCTCTGTCTTTCTGTCTGTCTCTCTCTTTGTCTCTCTCTCTGTGTCTCTCTCTCTGTCTCTCTCTGTCTCTCTGTCTCTCTGTCTCTCTTGGACGACGCTCATCTACCAGGATCAGGTTACATTACGTCCGGCCGGTCACACGCCAAGCACGTACTCAGTCTTCCCTCCCTCCACCCTCTCCCCCTCCCTCCCCCCCCCTCCCCCCTCCCCTATCACTACCCTCCCTCCTTCAATCTTTTAACAACCTTCTCACCGTCAAAATATCAGTTTTTCCAAAATTTGAAGAAAAAAATATTTTTAAGAATTCAAAAGAAATTTGAAAGAATTTGACTTTTTCACTGAAACAATTCGAAAGTAAGAAATTGTAAAATGCAAAAATATTAAATTGATCAAATTAAAGAAGTCTAATATTTGAAAATAGCTGTAAAATGTAATACTTAAATGTAATTAAAATTTAACTTAATTAATTCGGGTTAAAATAAACGATACAATATTTGCTTTTGACGATTTATAATAAATCTTTAATTTTAGAGTCAATCTAAAATTATTTATAAAGTTAATCTTTTATTACAAATATTTCTAATAGAAGAGGGGGTTAGTCCCTGGTTATCTAGCGACTGTATTGCCTTGTTTTTTCATCTCTACCTATCCCTGTCTCTCTCTTCCTCCCTCTCCCCCTCCCGTAACCCTTCCTCCCTCTCCCCTCACCTGCTCAGCAAATGACCTCCACCCAAGGTCCCCCATCCTATCGCACTCAAACGTCTCCCCCAGAAGGGGATTGAACGGTTTGCCGGTCCTAAGAGTGGTGTTGGCGTAGGCTGAGACCGTGAATGCGGCTACGTAAGCCATCTGTTCGTGGTTGCTCTCACAAGCGGCTGCGCGGTCCAGACAGTCGGCATATTCAAACTCTTCAGTTAGACGTTGAAGAAAGGAGAGGGGTTCACTAAAGTTTACCTGAAAACATGGGGTAAGGGTCAGGGTTAGAAAGAGGGTTAAGGTTAAGGTTAGAAGGGTTAGAATTAAGGTTAGAATCAGGGTGTGAATTAGAGTTAGAATTAGCATAAGAATTAGGGTTACAACGCACTGGCAGAGGTTTACAATTAGGGTTAGAATTGAGGTTAAAATATACAGGCATAGGCATTAGGACTAAGATTAGAATTAGGGTTAGAATTAGGGTTAGAATTAGGGTTAGAATTACAGTCAACACATACAGGCATGGGTATTTTGCTCAAATCCTTTCCTATACAGTTCTTCATTATACTCCACAGATTAATACTAAAATTAGGCCTCTCTGGAATGGTCCTCCTTCTGCCCCCTGACCCCCCCGGGGCCCCTGAATCCGCCCCCGGGGCGCCCCCGAATACCGAGACCTTGCCCTTGCTTTTTTTCTGCAAAAAAACGTAAAGATTAGCGGAAAAATAGAAAAAACGAAATATTAAAAAATCTCGTTGAAAAAAAAACGGGTACTCATGTGTTTTCGTTGCGCGATGGACGGCTGAGTCAACCTCGATTGATGATTTAAAACATTGATACATTTAATAAAAAATCGAAAAAAAGTATAAAAAAAATGATCCAAAAAAAAGAAAAAATTTAAAAAAAACTTATCGAAATTTTCAACACCCCCCAATTTTTTTAACACTCCCCCCCCACTTACAATTTTTGCCACAGTGTTGGGGCTGTTAGAAGGGTCGTCTGTGTCGCTACCACTTACAAATTCCTCTTCCCCCTTCTGCAGGGGGCCCAGCCCTCCCAGACCCCCCGAAATAGCCTTCGCAGCTCTTCTGAAAAAAGTTTTGCGCGCAGATTAGAAAAATGTGGTTTAGAATTAGTCAATGTTAGTCAGTCAATAGTTAGTCAGTCAGTCGGTCAGTCAGTCGGTCAGTCGGTCGGTCAGTCGGTCGGTCAGTCGGTCGGCCGGCCGGCCAGCCGGCCAGCCAGCCAGCCTGCCAGCCAGTCAGTCAGTCAAACACAGACAGACAGACACAAAGACAGACAGACATACAGACAGACAGACAGACAGACAGACAGAGAGACTCACTTTTGTTCACCCAGAACATCACTTGACACACTGGTCGTAAAGTCAAAACGTTGATCATTGGCGTCGTCTTCATCCACAGCGTCAAAGAAATCATCATCCTCTTCATCACCTTCTATACATCATAACAAAACATCACTTTATGTTCATCACAATAAAACCCCACCCCACTTAACCCCACCCCTCTTAACCAACCCCCACTTAACCCCACCCATTAAACGCGGTAACCCAGACTTAACCATAACCTTAACACACCCTTAACCCCATTCTCAACACCCAACTTAAACCCACCCCACTCCACCTCACCCTTAACCCCGCTTAACCCCCACCCTACCCGGCTCATTATCGATACTCCTGGATCCATTTCCTACTGGATTGAGTGACTTCATCACTGGATTGAGTGACTTCATCACTCAATCCAGTGATGAAGTCACTCATGAGTGATGGATCTGGTTCTCCAAATTACTATGATAGCCCCACCCCACCCTACCCTCACCCCTTTCCCCATTCCATCCTTAACCCCTATACCTCCACCCCACCTCCCACCCCCACCCTACCCGGCTCATTAGCGATCCTCCTAGAGCCATTACCGACTGGATTGAGTGACTTTCGGATCTGCTTCTCCAGATTGCTGTGCTGCTTGCCCAGCTGTTCCACCATGTCTTCCAGATAGAGGCGCTGCTCGTGCTCGTACTGGAGGAGCTTCTGCCAGCGAGCGCCTTGGGCATTAGCCATGCCCACGTACTCGTTGCATGCCTGGAGAGGATGGGGGGCAAAAGGGCATTATAGGGGAGGTGAAGGGGGAGAGAGAGAGAGAGAGAGAGAGAGAGAGGGGGCATAGGGGCATTGGGAGTTGATGAGAGAGAGAGAGGGGATAGATAAATGGGTGGATAGGTGGATGGGTAGGCAGGTAGATAGATAAGTATATAAATGGATGGATGAATGGATGGATGGATAGACAGAAGACTGACAAACAGAGAGACAAACAGACAAACAGACAGATACACCAATCTACACGAGTACACCTAACACTACATACCACCCAACACTTACACCTACAATTACACCAACATACTACACACTACACCCAACTCACGCTAATAGACACACATACAGACACAGACAGACATATACACAAACAGTTGCACAAACAGACAGATAAACAGAAAGATGTACACGCAAACACACACATATATACACACACACATATATACACACACAAACATATATACACACACACACAGACAAACACCCACTCACGCTAATCATGGCGCTAGACGCTATCCTAAATACCGTCGCTCTCTCGTTCAACGCCCTCACCCTAGTCCCCGCCTCCACCCCGCCCACGGCCCCGCCCTCTTCCCCCTCCAGGTCCATGACGGCCCTCTGTAGCCCGGCCCCGTGTTTGACGATGAGATCGTGACACGTCTTTAAATCGTCTAACTTAGCGTTGAGCAACTTCAGAGTAGATTCCATTTCGTTTTTATCTAGAGGTACTATATCGTCGTCTTCGTCTATAGAAAGGAAGAGGGAACAAAGAACAAGGAACAAGAATATCACATAAGAATAAGGAATAAGGATAGAATATAAGAGATCATGACAAGTTTTTAAATCGTCTAATTTATCGTTGAAAGGGATTATGAGAATATGGAATAAGGATTGAGGTTTGTCTCAAAGTTAAGAGTTAATTCGGTGGGTTGGTCTTAACCTTAATCTTAACCCTTAAGTCTATCCTATCTCTAATACCATCCTAAACATAATCCTAACCCTACTCTTAACCCTGCCTCTAATCCTAACCTACAAGGATTAACCCGTTAGAGAAGTGGTTAGAGCACTGGATTCGAAATAGATGGGTCCAGGTTCGAATCACGGATAGCTCAGTATTTTCTCTAACTAGCTGCACCCTTTAGTAAGACGCTTAAATTGACAGCTACGTCTGAGACATCGTTCATATAACATTCTAATCCAGACGTTAACCTAAACCTTAACCTACCCTCCCCGCTACCCTCACCCCCTCCCCTACCCACCCGACTCCAGCATGGTAATCGCCCTTGACTTTGCAAGCTCCAAGGCCGTCACCCAATGCTGCCTTTCGACCTCTGACGCGGCCTTGAGATGAAAGGTCATGGCGCCGCTATTTGAAATAACGAAAGAGCAAGAATCTTGCGTGTGAATGAACGAGTTGGCGAGATTGATGGTCCCCCGGCAAGCATTCGACATTTCTGCCTGGTTCCTAGAGAGGGAACAAACAACAAGTTCAATGCCACAACGGAACAAAACTTTGCAATGCCTGGTTTCTGGTGAGAAAATAACAAAAATCTTTTTCGTTTAACGTCACATCAGCACTAAAAGATTACTTTACGACACATCAGCACTAAAAGATTACTTTACGTCACATCAGCACTAAAAGATTACTTTACGGCACATCAGCACTAAAAGAT
>JAQIXG010001060.1:0-24800 GCA_034700105.1 Oconnorella tubifera | reverse complement strand
TATACACACTAGACTGATTAATGCCGCCCTGTATTTAATGATAAGCTTTATAAGTCTGATGTCAGCAAAGAAATATATTCTCACAGAAAAGAATGCATAGATTCATGACTAAAGTTTTGTTTTTTATACAATTTTTTTTATATATGAAAATATTTATGTATGCCTTATGTATTTTTTAAACTGATAATTATTATATACACTTTACAGAGATGCACTATTATGAATATATAATATTTAAATAGCTTTAAAACTGGATCCATTTTATGAACGGCTTCTTAGACAAAGCTGTTGATTTAAGAACTTTAAAGGATGCAGCTAGTTAGGGAAATATTGTACACCAGGAGCTCAGAACCTGTTAATCTCATCTCGCCAATATTTTTCATCAGTAACTTTTCTAACTTGAAATAAATAATAATTTTATATTGGTTGTCTTGTTTGATAGGAAGCCTTTGATAAGTTCTTTGAGAAGGAAGACACTTCAGAAGATAAGATATGGCGTGGTCTGATGTATGCCATGTTTGGACTTGGTATTGGTGCTGTTGCTACTGTCATTGCTGCGAAATAAATTATGATTCTATATATCTCTTTACAACTGAGTCTTTTATTTATTATATTGGCTTTGCAACAATTAAATTGATTTGAATGTTTTGGTTTTTATGTTCCATTTTTTTTTCAAAATATACGCAAATGATGAAGCTGAATTCATAGGTGAATGTGTAATAATCCTGCAGATGTGAAACTGTTTTTTTTCCACTTATAATCAAAGATAAATAAGTAAATAATAATATAAATATAAATAATTTAAATATTACTGCGGAAGGTATATAAATATAACTGAATTTACTGTAAGTAATTTTATAATTTGAACCTTGAAGTGACATGTTTTATGCATTGTATTGTACATATTATTTTGTGTTTTTTGGACCTATTTGATTGCATAGTTTACTTTATTTTATTTTTCATGGAATTCAATTTCAATGTAAAGGAAAAAATAGTTAAAATATGTAATTGATGACAATTTTTATGGTAGTAAATAATTCTGTCTTTAACTGTAAACATGCTTGTTATAACAACTAAAGTCTGCTTGAGTAAAACTATAATGCATAATCAGTTTAAATGAAAGAAATTAATTTTTATTGAATCTTTGTTTTTGGTCATTTCTAAATTAAAGTAAAGTGTTTATTTAATTATAGTGGATTTGAATAATATTTTATATTTGAAATAAATATATGTTAAATTAAAATTAAACTATTTACTTACAAATATGAATTTTAATTCAGGAGCAAAACTGATACTGTTTCTGCCTATTTTACGATATATGTAAATTATATAGATATTTCAGTATATAGTTTGATCTTGTTTGATCTTTGAATATATGCAGATATATGCAGATATTGTTTTGTTTTCATATCATTTAGGTTAAAATTTATTAAAAATAAATCATTTCTTTTTCAGGGTGTACATTTGCTGTTATGTGTAACATGTATTAGCACATGATAAGAATTTTTTATACATCTGTCAATATTTAATGTTGAAAAATATAAATTTAAATTTTGTAATTCAGAAGCTTTACAGATTCAGATTCTCTACAAAAACGTTAACGTTGTTTGTTGAAATGAAATTTATTACAGGTTTAGTGACGATTATGCAAGTGTTACATACTTATCATTCAACCTTTAGAAGCTTTAATCACATATAAGAGCTCTTTTGCTGTAGAGATAAGGTGTTGTAGGCGTACTGTTGAACTATGTTAATATCTTAAATAGTACTTAATCACATAACTTAAAGGCTATTTAAATTTGTATGCACTGAAATAACTTAAATTCATTTACACTGATGCTAGTTGAACTGTCAAAATTGTTTTAATATTGTTATGAAGTATTTAGCTTTCTTTCAATATTTTTAATCTATTTTAACATTAATTTTATTATTTAATTTGAGAATATGTAGATAAGGAGAAATTTTGTGAAACCTGTGAATTTTTAGTCTTTTTATGAGTAATGTTGATAACAAAAAATAACATTGACTGTTTTTAAATTGATCTTCCTATGGCACTGAACATTGTAATATGGCTCCTTTGAAGTTAACATTAGATTTCATAAAAGAAATATCAGTTATTTAATATTACAACGTCATATCTTTAATCATTTAATTGTTTCGTGGATCAAATCGAGCGATTCTACTGTATAGTATATATATCTTTGTCATATTACTGTACATTTTCAAAACGTATTCCGAATTGATCAACTGGCTATGCAAATAATTTATTTAGTTCCTTGCGTTGTATGTAATGCTGTCATGTTATCTGAAAGTTTTAAATTAACGAATATCTTTTTTATATTTACGTAAAATTCCTCATCGTCAAATTCTCATTACGTTTTATTATGTTTCTATGGTCGTTAATCATAATATTAGAAATTAAAATTTTAATCTATTTTCAGTTTTTCATTTTATGTTATAAATGCTGCTGGTATTGCTTCATATTATAGTGACTTTTCGCTGATGCTTTGCACATTTATTTTCTTACTTTTACATATTGTATTGCTTAATATTCTGTTGCGTAGTATATAGCTTTCATTAAAGCAACAAGAAAACAACTGTAAAATGTTCATATATTGTAGTATTTCAAAACCCGGTGAGTTGTACTATTGCTTGTAATTGCTTAGAATTAAAAAAACTTAAAAAATAAAATGAGCATCATTTAATTTGATATTCACATCTTGAATAAAGTTTTTGCTAAAGCTATTGCTCATTTTCTAAATAGTGTAATATTTAATCTGCGTATTTTTAATACAACCATAACTAACACGTTTTTATTTTTTATAAAATTATTTGACTTGGCTTTGATTATAACATGATATACTAATTATACTTTGTTTTATTCAGTATGACTAGACGAGTTGTTAGAGCATCTACTTCATGGAAAAATATCCAGCATTCGAATGTCAGAAGTTTTGATGTTTTGCTAACTTGCTGCACTCTTTAACAAAATTCTTCATTCGGTGGTTATGTCATTAATATATATTTTGATTCATTGATATTATAAAATAACACTAAAACACTTAGAAAATTACATTTTTGATTTGTGAAAAGTAAATGTGGTGCCTTGATAAAATAAAGTAACATATAGCTTTAACTTGTTTAAATTAATAGAATTTAGTTCTTCTTTGAGATTAATTTACTGAACTTTTTTACATCAGCGTAGTCAATACATGCAACTTCTTTATTATTTTTAGTCTGTATTTAAATAACTTTTCATTTTAATTGATTTAAATCATGGTACATGATCGATTATGTACAATGATCAAATGAAGCTTTTATGCCAAGTCTGTGTTTTAGTAAAGGTTTGCTCTTCACAAGTAGATTTGTATCTTAATGTATTTACATAAAAATCTGGAATAAAAATGTGTTACAGTATAAATACCATCTCTTGCGTATAATAAAATGTAGTATTTTATAATAGTCTTGATTTTTGAATCTAATATTTCCTATTCAATTATATATCTTCCAATTCATTAGAAGGTAACTGATATTCTGTATATCTATGACTGTCTGATCCATATCATTATTTAAAACAATAATTATTATTAGCTTTAATATTGTATTAAAGCTTTTAATTAGTATTTTTATTGTTTTTTACCTGAATTTAGAGTAGGTCTAGCTTATTTATCATCCATGTTTCTAGATGTAGTAGTTGCATTATGCTCTTTGTTTTGCAAGTTTGTATTGGCAAATTTTGTCCTTTAGATTTTCAAATTTATTTCATTATTTCATCATTTTGAGCCTAAAAGTGTAGCAGTATAAAATCACTTTATAGAGTTTATATAACCTAGAATTATTTTACTTGTCATTTATTATAATGTTACTTATTACTTTTTTGTATTGGAAAGAATTAGTAGCTAAACATTTTTACCTAATCAACTATAATTATCCAAATTTAAAATTGAATTTAGATATTGTTTTTATTGAATGACAATGTATATTATTGCTTGAGACTAGCACACAATATTAGAAAGAACTAATTATTGTTTTGCTTTATTACAGTGTATAAAAGCTATCAAGTGTATTATAAATTATAGGATGTACGGCATTCTCCCGTTAATATGCAAGAAATTATTTTTAATGAATATTGTAAAAAAATAAACAGTTTTATTGCTTCATTATTCTGATATGCTTTTAACATAGGAGTTTTATTTAAAATGGAAACTGGTCTCTAAAATACTATTGGACTATTGTGATTATTGTGTAATAATTAATGATTTCAATATGTATTACTGTGATGTCGTAAATATGACCAGAATCCAGATGAAATTGTGTATGTATTATTATTGAGATTGAGGTATAGAGTGTCTACAATGTATATAATACACATATTATACACTGTATTATACAGTTCATCTATGATCTATAGTAAACATTTTATAATTTTTTGTTGAATTGTTCACTATAGTCTGTTTTAATTTACCATGACAGGAAAGATGGCATTTTTCCTAACCAAAACTTTTGTAATTGATATGTAAATAATAAATCGGTGCTATTGGTACCCCCTTTATAATAGTGCCCAAAATTCTATAAAGAGTGTATCAATAAATATACGGAGGGTACATAAAGTGTACAAAGTATGTAAATACGTAAGAGTTTAAATCAGCGATGTTAACAAGGATAATAACCAGTCACAAGGATAAGGCCAAGGACTCGAGCTGTAAGGCCAAGATTTAAAGGGATATGTCTAAGGCCAAGGCCAAAAATATATAAATTAAAACAACAGAAGTTTGGTAAAGTTGTGATGTGATATCAACTAAGTTCTAATGTTTAAATGATAATTAGTACTGATGTTTCATATAAGTTATATAGCACAATTGTTATTATGTCCTTGCAATGTTAACAAGTTACGCTTGTTGACATTTTTATCATTGTTGTGAATCGAATCACAAGGCCAATGACAACAATTTTCCTTTAAGGACAGGCCAAGGCTAAGAACTAACATTACTGGTATAATTTCACATAAATTTCATCCTTATGCTGTATGCATTTAGCCTACCATTACAATTCAACCATGTATTTAGTACTTGCATTGAGATTGCTTAAATTAGTTTTGCTACAAGTTTATAATAAACTTATAAAATATTAATTGTTCTCTTTTTTAATAATAAAGAAATGTTTGTTACATCGTTTCGAATAGCTCTAATTGAGATGATTAATTTTAAAACTACAAACGTATTTTTATTTATAAAAAATATCGCATGAATTTCGATCACATACAGCAAAACGATTTTATTTATGGGAAGGCAGGGTGATCAAAAATTTAAGTTTAAGATGTAAATGTTTTATATTTATGACTTTTGAACAGTAACAACCTGGTGCATATTTTTTAGCTTGCCGGAGAGATACGTAGCGCTAAGTTGCTAAGAAATTAATTCACTATTGAATTGCACGGGGAACCTAACCACACGTAACAAAGAATAATCTTTTAAAAAATAAATATTTTACGCAATAATATATAATAATGAAAGAAAGATGAGTTTATTAACAAAATATAGCAATGCAAATTGACATCATAAAATAAATGTAGAATAAATACATAGTAGAAGAAATATAAAGACAGTATCTACTATTAATTTACAGTATACAAAAAGTTAATAGTTTGCACAAGCACGTTCAGACATTTCCACTTTTAAAAGTTAAAAAGTGTCTTTTATAATAATATGTATTAAAGTTTTGTTTATAAAAAAGTTTTTTTATAAAAGTTATTCATTTACGATGTATGTTTGCAATTGACTTTAAGCTTTTTCTGTATTCCTTTAAGGCCCGTAGTAAAATACAGTGATGAAATATTCAAACAAATAGGCTATGTCATTGAATGCTATTTGTTACTATCGTATGACATCATTGCAAACAGATAATCTACTATATCCTGGCGAGATAACTAAATTAATTGCCTTTATTTCTATTTCATTAAATTTGTTTCAATGACACTATTGTATGACGTTCACGGCGAGTCCGCCAATTGCTATAATAGAGGTTTGTGCGAAAAAGACGATCAGATTATGACAATTATAAAATGAGATGATTGCATCTTATTATATAATTGCTCTAATTGCATGTTGTCGTCCGTACGAACCTCTAAAGCAATTGGCGGTCTCACCTCCATAGATGATATTGTTTTGCATCGACGTCATACAATAGTATCATATAGAAATCAATGAGAGCTAGTAACGAAAGACAATTTTGAATGTATTAAAGCAAAATCTCACCACGAATGATCTCGATAACGATTGGCTGTCTCACCATACATAACCGATATTATTTTTATCTTTTTACAATGATACTATACTATAGTATAAAATAGAATTTAATGAGATAGTAATGAAATGCTATTAATATGAGCATTATAGTTATATATATATATATATATATATATGTTATAGAAAGCTCAGAGCGTCTTGCAGAGCTTTACGTTTAATTTTATTGGAACTAGATCCGGTTCTTGAACGAGCTTTAAAGCTAGTGTAATATAACAAGCTGACAAAAATATCCGAAATCAAATTTGTAATTTCTAAATAATATCAAAATAATTACTGCAAACTTAATAAATGTGATTTTAAAATGATAGTTATAATCTTACTATTAAGTCTATGAGTTTTATGAGTTTTAAGTCACAAATTATGTGTTGTCGAATTTTAGTCGATGTAATAATAAACATTTTTTAATTAAGAAGGCTACGTGCAAGCGACTCTCTCACTCTATACTGCGCAGAGATTTCTGTGTGTGTGTGAGGAGATCACTGTATAGGCGATCAGAGACGAATGATGACGTCTAAAATCAGGTTATAGATTTTTGGTTTTTTGCTACTTGAAAGAAAATTCACAAATGGTTAATATGTGAATTTCTGAAATTCACAGATTAACGCAGCTAAAAATTAATGATGGCAGCAAAGGAGGCAATTAGCATTAAAAGTGAAATAGAAGAAGAATCAGAGACTTCTAGTGAAACAAGAACGACATTGACGAAATGCAAACAGAATAACTTAACGCAAATAATTTATGCTCTTGATGCTACATTGAAGAAACACTTTTCAGGTAATTTTAACAAAAATTATATCATTTTCACATGAATAGGCCAGAAAGTAGATAGGTCAAAATATGTCTTTTTAAGATTTGCTACATAAGCCTACATGTGATGATGAAATTTAGAAGTGTATATTATTTAAAATTACTAGTTTTCTTAATTGAACGTAATTACATTTTAAATAAGGGATTTTCAGTTTCAAATGTTGTTATGCGTGTATGCTCTCTCAAAACTCGTACTTGACTGCATAATTAATAAAATTCTTTAAAATATTTATTTACGTTATGTTTTAAAATTGAAATTGACGTTAGTAAATTAAATCACCAATGTAATTAAGATAGTAATGTTGAAATCAAATTCTGCCGCAGATCTGAATTATATACATTGCTTTTAAATTACTAACAAAATGTTCTGTAACTTTCCTGTATCTTATTCAATAAAAAGCCGACTTTATAAGAACAGACGTGTCGTTATAATATTTGTCTGTCTTCTAGATTTTGCATCTCTCGAAACATCACGAGATTCATGCTCTGCTGCGATGAGCGATCAAATTCAACATCAGAGACTCGACGTAGGGTTATCCCTTACTAGCGATAGCATATCAAACCAGCTGGATATCAGAAGACCAGATAAGGTATGATATGTAATACTATACGAATATGAATTTATAAACATTTTGTCATATTTTTGGCTTGTTATTCATGCCATTGTCGGAATATTTTAATATTCCGACAATGGCATGAATTAGATTTTAATTAATCATTTAAAAATTGAACAATGAAGCAGTAATGTGCATTAGTCTTATATACTATATTGCAGTAAATTTGATGTCAAAGTGCATCTTTATATGCTCATGTAAAGGCAAGCGTTCACTCATCACTTGGTTTTTCTACACGCAATATGTCAGTTTATAACCCGACCCAAAAGACAAAACATTGTGAACTATTAATTATAAGGCTAGTAGTTTCAATTATAATTGTAAGTAGGCTTATGTGGTGAAAGTGTACCCAAAAAATTGAGTAATAACTAAAAAGAAGGGTCATTACTGTCGAAACTGGTTATATGTTTACATTTTTGGGAGTCCCAAAATTTCATTTCAAAAACTTGCTGTAGACCCTGTGGTCCGATTGTTACGCCACTGAGTCTCCATGAGTTCGTTTCTTAAAATTATGTACAAATATGTTTCTGTCTCCCCAATTAACATTTTTGGGAAGGGGGCCGGCGGGGGGTAATAAAAGGGATTTCTTCCACTTGTCGCTTGGTGAAAAAGATTTATTTATGCTTTGGCCCGTTTGGGGAGAAGGAACATTTTTATAGAATTACTATCATGATCAATAAAGGGGGGGGGAGAGGGGTTGGGGGCCACTAAACTATTGATTTACTGTGTAATAATTATATAGCTATTTTAAGTTCATTGATTTTTATTAATTAGTTAATCTATAGTAGGCTTATGGTACTAATTAATTTTAATTAATTAATTAATTCTGACGATTTATGATTCTTGAAATGATAGGATTATATTTTAATCTATGACTGTTAAATTCGGACGCCTTTCTAAGAATGCACGAGTACATGCGTGACTTGTCTGTCTACAAAATGATTTAATAAATTTCATAATCTCTATAAGCCTACCTGAATTATAATAGACTGACAAACACTGAAGCATATCCATCATAAACTTTGCGGATCAATAATTGCTGAGTAGATTTGATTGGTAAGCTGGTTTAGAAGAAATCGTTTCTATAATTTACGTTTTGATAAGAGAGCGCTTTATTCAAGTGAGCAATATCAGAATTGCAGAATAAAGTGTTCCGTCAATAATTCGTCAACATTGACTACGTTACCTGCATTTAATCCGTGTTTTCAAGCGGTCTCGATTCGCTAGAAGGATAGATACCCTTGGGGGGAGGAGGAACTGTGGAATAGTGGCGTAGGGTCTACCGGGAATTAGATAGGGGACCTTTGAAAAAAAAGAAAAACATTGACACGATAATTTATTTGGATACGTTGTCAAAGGGTACAGTATACTGCGAGAGAAGGAATGATTCTAGTAGTCTTCTTTCTTTAAAAAAATCAAGATAAGTAATGTTTTCTTTTTAAAAGATCATAACACTTTCAGAAGTCCGTCTTTTAGTATCTAATTCGATTTAACAACACAGAGTGCAGAACTGTTACTGATTAAAATATTTATGACTGAACATAATTTAAATAACGATAGGCCTACCCGTAAATCGTTTTTGAGAAAATAATTCGATAAATCTCTGTATAATGCCGTCATTTAGCACATCGATTTCATTTTTTTAATCGACAGTTCAATTAAGAATTCTACTTACAAACGAGTGATATTGCAGCATATATTAAGAAATCATTTAACATCGTTTACGTCAACATCAACACTCCATAAATAACTAATATGACACTGTATTATTGAAATTAATTTTCATTTAGCTTTTCGCAATGTTCAATTTATTCAACGACATTACAAATCAGTGAAACTGAACTCTATTTTCAGGTTAAGATTCTAGTTCAGGTACAGTTTCTGAAATTAGGCGAGATAGACACTCTTCGTGATCGCTATGTTGCTGACGTTTGCATTCAGTGTCGATGGCATGAGCCTAGATTGGACAACAGAAGCGAGGTGGTTTGATTATTTAAAAAAAAAACAAGAACAAGATTACAGACTAAACTAGATTTTGTATATAGAAATCATTTGTATCATAATTTTTTCAGAACTTTATTTTTTTGTTATCGATTAAGATAGAATCGAAGAGATTGATTAATTTGTCATTTAAGCATTACTTTCACAATTATCTTAAATATTAGTTCTCGTGTACCAACTTTCATAGTGCTATTGATAGAAAATTAATTGGCTAATTAATAGCCAATTAGTTTCTAAACATCAGGAAGCTTCCAGCAATGAAAGAAAAAGCATGCTGAGATTTATGACAAATATTTTAAAATAATTTACTTGGAAGTGTGTTTTGTGAAGTTATACAAGTAATATTAGGCCTTTCAGTTTCCGTAGCAAAACAATATCCATTGAAATATAAATCTAATTATCTTGAAATATTGATTGAAACTTTATGTTCCAGTAAAAACAATGAATACAACAATGATTGTAATATTTTAATTTCGCTAATTAATCTTAGCTAGTGTAATATTTAGACTGCTACTGATGTTTTTTTGTTAATGCTATACACAGTTATTACGTCCTGCTGCTATATATTATTGTTCACTTCTTTATGTTCTTTAATAAGAGTATATTTTCGGGATGCCTATTATCATTTAGTATACTGACTTGCCTAAATCGAGTATCTAAGTATAGCACAGCTAGTCTAAACATTATTTTAGGAAATTTATGGGTTAAGGTTAGGCTTAACCAAAGCTTAATCCTAACCTATGGATTTCAACTATTATTTGTACTAACAACTGTTGTATTATATTTAGATATTGAAGGTATTCCTTGAGAGAAATGACAATATGCAACCGAGATGCATATTTTGTCTTCGGAGACACAATAAGTCAAATTATTAAATATGTTGAATAGGATTGTATACTGTAGTCATGTATCACTACATTTAATCTACATATTGTCTTTCCCTAAAAAATGTCACAAATAAATATAGTATGTATATGTGTGTGTACTCTGATTTCGTTTAATGCTGCAATGTTTATGTCTTATTCTGCTGGCAGAGATCTAGTAATATAGATTGGAACTCTTACTGGAATCCAAACCTGTGTGTAGAAAATTCTTACGGCGACGCTGTTACCAAAGAAGCCAAATCCTATGATGTTACGTATGGTGGGTTAGGTGTTTAACGTCAATTGCAAACTCTTCTTAAACTTTACATCTAGATTAATTAAATTGACATATTATATTACACTGGTAACTTTCATTACTTAATTCTCGAAAGTGCCTATTGATTGTCTTAATGCTATCGTTTAAGTAGTCACCAAATGATATAAGGCATATTATAGGCCTACTATAAGTTGCATGATATATTATTATATGCTTAAATAATATTTTATTGATACTTAAAAGTTTTCAATTTAAAATTGTGTTATTTGTAAAAAAGATATCTCTAACATTATAGCGGCCCTTTCGTAGGCCTGGGTTTGAGTTTCAAATTGTAATGTCTTCTATCTTACTGCACTCGTTAGCAATTAAGATACTTAAATTATGTAGCTAAGTTACTGTTTCAAATAACAATTAAAATACTTTTTTAAATATTTCGTTTATTCTTAAGCCGTGAGTAATAATTATTCATTGATGATTTAGACTCTGAAGGTTGTGCCACTGTCTGCGAGAGACGAAGGATCAGTGGAACTTTTTTTGAATACATGGAACTTAATCAGTTTCCGTTTGATCATCAGGTAGAAGAAAATTTAATCTCATTAACCTTATTATGCAGTGTGCCTACTCTTTTTATCATATAGAAAATTAATATACCCGTTCTTAATTGTCATATAGAAAATTTATATGCCCGGATGTGTGAAATGCTTTCGCAATCATTATAGTACATTTTTATAAAATGATTTTTGTGCTGCACAATATTTAATAATGGTTTCTGTTAAGGTGTACAGAATTCTATAGTATATTGTTTACTTAGCGTCCGGTCATTGCAGTTTTAATATATCGGCCTACTCTATGATTGTTAAATAAACAAAATTAATTAATACTATAACTATATTCTTGCTAATGTGCAGCAATTTAAGATTTCAACTTTTTTACTTTATTTTAATTAATTTTCTTCTTAAGCTGTGTCGGATCTACTGTGTAAAATCAATGTAAATTATATATTAATTTTACTGCTTGTTTTTAAAAATTGTAACCACAGGATTTAACAGTGACAATTACAACTGATCGTGTGGAGGATGAAATTGAACTGATGGAAGATTTAAAGAATAGATGCATCATAAATGCTCACTGCTTCGTGGACGAACAGGAATGGAACCTGCACAGTGGCATCAACACTTGGAGAAAGACGACAGTTAGGATCACACAGAATGCCGTCTACAGGCATCCGGTCTTCTCAGCCGCTTGTAAGGCATCCAGACGTCCGGGATTTTTTATTTGGAACATTCTAGTTGTGATGGTAGCGTTTGCGTTACTTGTTATTTAATTGCTATTATTGGTTATTTATAATGATTTCATAATTTTTTTAAATTTTACTTTACTGGCGATAAAATCGGTGCTTATAAATACCAATTTTAAATACTTTTCTAGAAAAATTTTAGATTAAAATCCATCAACTTGTGAAACTGATTTGTTACGTTGAAATTGAATCTCTTTTGTAGAAACTTTATAAATGACATTTTTTTTAGATATATTTGAAATGTTTTCCTCTACGACTAGCAAAATATTAATTGAACGCATTGGATTTGGGATGAATTGTTAAAAAATAAGTTATATTTGGTAGATTTCAAATTGTGCATGAAAGATTTAGCTCGTGCAATTTTTTTGTACATAGTTCCTGATCTGCAGCCTATCGTTTGCAACATTTACTGTTAGCAAAGCTCTACCACATTTTCGTCTGCAACTTTCATTCATTCTTCTTCTCACTACTGTCACCTTCAAGTTCGTTGTCAATCAGAGCTTGCCTCGAATTTCATATCTTACTTACTTGGTATGTTGTCGATTGTTGTTTGTAGTTTGTAATAGGTCAATGAATAAAATAATATTCTTGTTTTATAGTTCATGTAGTAAAAATTCATGGATATCTTAATCCTATATAAGATTTAACTTTACAAACTGTGTGAAATTATATCTTTTATAAAAGTCTTAAGTTATAAAATTATCCAATTTTAAAAGAATATATAACTTTGCAATACATAATTTAATTGTTAGTAGAAAGTAAAAAAATAATAAATCAAAATTTCACAGATATTATGTAAAATATTGAATTAATTTATCTTTTAGTAATGTCTTTATCATTGAATTTAACTTTTCTGTATATAAAACTTATTTTAAATCTCAAAAATATCTAATGAGTGCTACACATTATAGTTAAGCAAGTAGCAGTAAATTATCAGGTCATAATTAAATTTAGCGCATACTGTCTCATAGTATACTGTGTAATAAAGTATCCTGTGAATATTTTGTTGGGTTAGGACAAGTACATTTTGATATCTATGTGTATTCTCTGCTGCATATGCGTCTGGCATGCTATCGTTAATACTGTCACTGCTTCTATGAGTGTTTATTGGGCAACAACATCGGATAAAATTGCACTGGGTCTTCTTGGAGCAGTCTACATTGCATTTAACTCTTATTTTGCAGGACTTGTCATTTATTTGGTAAAGTGATGTTGAGTTTTTGATTAAATATCAAATTTAATTATCTTGTTCAGAACGAATTTGAAAATTATTAATTGTTTATTAAATTTTTCAAAGAATTTATTTTGGGGAGATAATATAATTTTTACTCAATTGGCTGCAAACGTATTTAAAGTAATCGTTTAGGTTTAAAATTTGTGATATAAGTTATATTAAATGAAATACTTTTCTAAATTCTAATACAGAAAAAAAATTCAGTTTTTCCAGTGAATATAAGTTAATAAATATTACTGAAATATTGCTGTATAAAAAAACAATTTTTGGCATGTTTATAATATGTAAATTGATAGTTAACACCTCTTTATTTAAAAATTTAATATCTGAATACTAAATGTATACTAATACACTTAGTAATCAAATATTAACTGAATGCTAATATTTTTATATTATAAACACGCTACAGATTGTTACAGATACTTTTCAATTATTTATCATCATATTTAGTTGCTTTTATCCTTACAACTTATATAGTATATTATGATAATTGTTCTATATCTGTCATTTAGTCAAGACGCCGTGTATGCATTGCTGAAACAAGAGGAGATCCCGAGCCAATCATCGATCAAGTCAGCCAGTTATTTATTATAATAAGAAATTAAAAAAATTAGCTCAGAAATTAAATTTTTATAGTTATGACACCCATTGTTGTCATAATAATTGTTAACTTTGTTCAATGTGTAGCTTGGTTCATTAATTGGCTGGCAACTATATCTCTAACTTTGATAATTGCATAAAATCTTGTTACTCAATTGAAACTAGTCTTGTAGTTAAATTAAGCTGCTTGATTTGTTAAACACATAATAAACATTTTTGGTGCAATTATTTTGTCACTATCACTAACAGTTGTGTGTAATTTTTCATAAAATGTAGTTAACGATGATTTAATCATTTTGTAGTTAAATCACAAATCTATGAAACTTATCCAGCTAATGAATCCAATAAATATTGACGATATCTTTATAAACAATCTAATTTCTTCAACTTAATAATAATATTTTATTTAGTTGCTTAATTTTTCACTCTATTGAGATTTTAAATACTTGTATTTGACTAAATTGTAGGAAGTTATAGAGGCTTCTCCAGCTGCATCTATTCCAAACAGTGATCGAAGATTGAGTCTACAGACCATCACAGATATGCAGGCTTCTTACAAACGTGAAGTTAGCCTTGTCAATGGAAACTGTGCAATATCCAGACTTAAAAATTCACAAATTCGCAATGATTACATAAATGGGAATGGTTCTGGAAATGGGAATGGAACTGGGAATGGAAATGTTACGAGTGAATTAGGAGGTAGAAGAATGAGCGTTCAAGCTCAGAATGGTTTTTCTGTGACGTCAAATTACTACAGAACTCCTAGAGCTAAACTTGCAAGAGGATATTCGTCTAGAAATTCTGTGGGAAATATGAATCAATGATGTGAAAACAATGCTGAAGTCAAATCTACCATTATAAAATGAGCGTTAACTTTGTTATTTATGTGTTTTTAATTAGTATAAGTTAAGTGGTCGAATATAATATATAAATAAATATATTTGCATAATAATATTGCGTATATATTTAAGTTAACATTTTCTTAATGTGATTTTATTCTCTTTAATATATTAAGTCGACATCAAAATCAAATAAATGATTAAATCATGCTGAATGAAATAAAAGCTCAAGTATTGATATGTACATTGTACATGCGTAGAACATGTACAATGGATTGAGGTCACTTTATTACGATATATAGTATTGTGTGACGTCTAAAATTATTGTGATGTTTCATAAAGTTAGGAGAATTAGTAATAAGAAAACGTTGAATTTTGATTATGATGCATTTTAGTTTGCTATTAAAGTGCAGAGAAATTAGCTATGCATTTATTAATAGTTTATTTATAAATTCAACCAGACTTTGAAACAATTGAAAACTATGATTTTTTTGTGTAATTGATTATCATCTGTAATTTAGGAATTCACAACAGTAATTCTATGAAATTATATAGTAACAACAGCATTCTTTATATTGGCAATTTTAATAAACAAATTTACAATATCGCTTTAAATGCTTTCAAAATTTAAAAGTTAATGTATTGATTTAATTAAGAATTACAATTTGTAATAATTACATACTCTGTTTATATTTTTTGCATATACTGATATCAGTGACAATTTCTTGCGCGCTAATCTTATCACTTCATCAGCAATTATTACTATGAACATAATTTTCATTGCGCACTGTATTTATATACCATATTTATTTCTTTGACTATTGAAGTATAACATGCCAGTAAATGTAAATTAAGAGGAATGATAAGTTTATCCACGCATGAACCATAGAGCGATGAGCGATGCAAGTGATGCTCCGAGGAGGCTAACTTGCACGCTGCTTGCACTGTTACACAAATCAAGGTTGTTACAGCAGTATGTTCCATATCCAGTGCCCAAGGCTCCTGATGCAACTTCCGTGCACATTTTAACACACGACTTTGTTGTGGTGACCGCTAATCCAGCTAATTGTCCCACGATTTTCTGCACATATTATCATTATTATTTAATATTATTTGTCAGAGGAAGTTTCAACAGAACATCAATTTAGTAAACATTGATGTCCTCTCCAATGTATAAGATTAATTTGTTAACAAATACTAATATCTATTTATGTAGTCAATTTAATTTTGTAATGCTTAACAGGCTAACTGTAAATACAATATTATTACACATTTTTAAATTATAATATTAACTTAGGACTACTTATTAATTACGTAGGCCTATTTGTGATGGTGTAAAATTACTTTATAATTATTATTACTAACGATAAATAATAATGCGTATTAGCACTAAATAGTAAAACGTATGCAAACTGAATTTTAAAAAAATCTTACTCCAACCCTCACTGTAATTATTTTTTACTTGGACAAAATAATCTCTGATCTATTACGTTATTTACAGCTCTATTTTTTGCTGCTTATTTGATAAACACTCACCTGACAATAATCGCACCCAGATTGCGTTCCTGCGCCTCCTGTTATATAGCAGTTGACGGCGTCGGCTCCATCTAAATAATCAACAATAAAATGATTATTTTCTTATTGAAATTTCTAAACATTTGTTAGGATATATTCTTATATTTTAGCTGATTATAATTATATTTTCATGAAGCTGACTTTTGGTTATATACTTATATCATTCAAAATCATATACAGATAGGTACTACGTGTATAATTTAAAAGGCAGCTAGCACAACTTTAAGTTGAGTTTCATATCGTAACATACAAGCATGTAGCCGAATAAACTTATTGAAAATGGAATCAAAATAAACTCGAACTGTCATTGTCATCGAAAGTAGAATAGAGAGTAGTAAAAGATCATTCGAATTTTGAATGGTAATGGTCAGAAAATGGATCTAGTATTATCCATTATTTTAAATACACACAAGACAATAAAATACATAGGCATACTAAATATTGCTAAAGAGGCATAAAACAATATTAATTGAGTAACTTACAAAAGGAAGCGCATGCCAAAACTGTTACTGCCAACGCGACTGAGTAAATCTTAGCCATATCTGAATCTGTTTTTGTTAAATCTCAATATGTTCACTCTTGAAATCAACAGCGTAATGAGTCTTTGGTATTTCACAAACTTTTTATATGTGCAGCTTTACCCATTGTTAACATATAGATGCTGAAGGATGCCGTTGCCAAGTACCTAAATACTGATGACAATACTTTGAATACAACTGCGCACATTTTTAAATGGAATGTACATAGATACTGACTGTTTGAAAGTTAAATGTCTCACGCCCATGACATTGTGATGACAGTTCAACCAATCGAGTTAGTAATGCACATATCTATATTATGATGAGACGTGTATCGAACAATATGGTATGTGCTAACAACTGCAAGAGGTTAACCGAGAGCCTAATTCTGATGCTATTATAATGATAACCAAACTTAATAAACTTAAAACTCACATCAGTGATTTAGCATTATATTGTTATAGTATTGTGGGCTATGTTCGTAAACAATATTTTCAAAATCAAATTTAACTTAGTTTTATAAAAATGAGAATCCAGGTTAGACGATCAACATTTGCGACCTAATTATAATTTTTAGCAATATAAGTTTTCAAGGATTCTTTGGGATAAGTGGTATATTTCTTCAAAAAAAGTTAGAGTAAATAAATTCTATATAAGGTTTTATATCTACAATCATACTAATGTTTTAATGGACTTTTTTACTGACTTATGTCATGTAGAAATTGTTTGCTCACCAGGAATTTCCGAGGATTGAGTCACATTTCTTAAAATCATACAGCGACTATAAGTCTATAATATGGAACTGTTCAATTTAGAGTTTAACAATTTGTATAAATCGGCCGGGCTTAAAAAGAAAACACAATGAAAACAAAAAAAAAACAAAAAACATCATCTGTTTTGGGCGAAAATTGTGTGCCTCCCACCCCTCTCTGGAAAAACATGAAATGACGTCCCAAATTGAGTTATTTATATTTATTATACTTATTGACTTATATATATTTAATATGTCAATAAACTTGATAGTGACCTATTATGAATATTTGATCTCTGTTTGTCGTAGTCAAGTCAAATGTAAAAACAGAAAAGTATGGTCATATGACAGATTACTCACGACGAACCTTGAAATTTTCTGGCCAAAGCAATATTGCATTAAATTAATAAAAATCTGATTTAAGAATTTGTCGGTAACCGGTAAAAAAAGCCACGGTAAAAAAAGCCACGGTAAAAAAAGCCAATTTTTACTAGGTAAGAAAAGCCACAAAAGAGGAAAAAAGCCAGCATTTTTTTACAAGTTTAATATTAAATTGAAGTTATTGTTTCTTCATAATTTCATTCTGCAAATGCTTATTTTCAAACATGGGTGTACGCAGGGGGGGGGGGGGTGGGGGAAGGGGGCACTTGCTTGTGTATATAATATTTAATTTATAAAACAGTATTTTTGATAGAATATTAGCACATATTTTACATTATATGTTTGGCCAAAGTTTACTATTTCTCTCCGATAAGTTTGCTAGCATAATTGCAGATCAAAAGATTGAAAGAAATACAGTATAATTGAGTGTTCGGCTTGTGAGATAGCTGTTTTCTTTGCTTTAATACTGAATTATTTCCTTTCAAGTGATAATATCCTCATTAGGACAACGATTTCCAATTCAAAGCTGGTAATGCTTGGGTGCCCTTACATAGGATATCTCACATATAATTGAACTAATTACAGAACACGTTGATGAAATCAACCTCTGTATCTCTAGTATGACTACCATGCTTCACTTGCTTTCTTTTACCTGGATTCGTTTTAGACAACCTAGCATTTAATTACACTACACTATTTAGCAAAATTTGACTATGGCTCTGAGATTTAATTAAGAAGTGTTTAATATCAAATGTCTGTACATTTGTAAACATTTATTTTCAATAGTTTTAAATTTCCTTACTAAATTGTCTCATTTTAATAATAGATAAAATATTATTGTCTCAAATATAAAAATATAATCAAGCCCTATTATTGTCTCATTTTTATGGCTTTTTTCCACTCTTTTTTTTTTAACTGGCTTTTTTTACCGTGCCTTTTTTACCTGGATTCGAATTTTTCAGCAACTTGTTAACAGTAAGAGCAATTTAGATTAATTTAATAAAATCTGATGAAACTGTTCACCTAATCTGTGCTATGTATAATAAGTATCATAATCGACTGCTATGCAAACTTATCAGTTTGACGGACGGGCAGAATTTTTTCCCATTGCAGCTGGAAACGATAGCCTGGTTATTATTATTTTTTCGATTATTACCTAAAATAATAATTACTTAAATTATTTAAATCCTTGCTTAGACAATTCAACTCATTTTCCATTAATGCGCTCCGTATATATATATATTTTTTAAAGTAATACTGTTCATATAAACTTTTGTTTGGCCATTTATTTAATGTTATAACAATGTGACTTTGTTATTAGAAGTAGGCAGTATAGCTTCTATAGTTTTGTTAATAGACTAAAGAAAATGAAAAATATTGCTTTCGCTTTTTTAAGACAGTTCGAAATGAGGACTAAATCGATAAAAAGTTTTAAGTTTCTTTTCAGTTTCTTGACTCACTTTTTAACTCAGTTGAGTAAAAATCTTATCACAAGGTCCACAACAAGTTTTCCTATACGAACATCTCTCCACTGCAACATTTTTGTCTGACGAATTCCTAAAGTCTCGTCAACATTACATTTTCATACGATCTCCGATTTTTTATTTCGCGGACCTTTAAGAAACTGAGAAAAAGTTTCAATTTGAAAGTTTAAAAATGTAGAGTTTCTGAAACTCTATATTTTTAAACTTTCAAATTGAAACTTTTTAAATATAAACGCCCCTACCTAAGTTTTTCATCTGAAATCGTATCTTATTACAGTAATATTTCAGTTCTATTTAATAGTAGCAGAGAATATCAAAGATATGGTAGACTTGTGTTCTAATATTATTCGCAACTTATGTATTTCGCATTGTGTATACACATGCCATCGAATGATCTATTATTATCGGTAATATAATGGCATTTATAATCCCAGAAGAAACTGGTTTAGTTCCTACAGGAAAGATTTGAAAACATATTGATAAAATTGAAAATGTGAAATTATTGTCAACTTTTGAACGAATTGAAAAAGATAGCGGATGTATATGTAATAGAGTCACATGTACATCACTTTTCTTCAATTTGTCTTTATAACATTTAAAAAAAACCAGATAAAACACTAAAATCCTAATTTTATCTTTTATTTAATACTGTTATATCATAAGCAATTTACATTCGAACGAAATCAAACTAATTATGTTTCATTGCAACAAATTATCAATCAGATGATAATAAAGAACTTATAATTAACTATAATGTTACTATTGGAAGGGGGTCGCGTTTAGCGGCGGACGATGCACAAGGCGATGAAGGACGCAACGAGAGCGGCTAAGACACTGATGTGGACATTGCTGGCTCCGTTGCAGAGTTCCTTGTCGCAACAGTATATCCCGCCACCTACACCGTATCCTCCGTATGAAGTAGCAACACATCCGCCCTCTATTTTAACGCATGTCTTTACAACCGTGTCGGCAAGGAAGGGAACACTTGCTACAGTTTTCTGATAACAAAAACAACAATAATACGTATGTTAATTTAAGAGTTTTAAATCACATTACAAAGTCGAAACAAATAATATACAGTTTGTTAACTTATCTGTAGTTTAATCATTGTTATTTAATCCTATTTTTTAAATAACAGCTTCACTGGCAGCTAATTACATTTAAATTAAGTTTTATTTGTTTTACTGCTAACATGCCATGCCGTTTATTATTACATTCATACTAATATCGATAATATTTTACATAACCATTGAAAATGTAGGTAAATAATGAACTAATTACTTAATTAAGTAATTAGCTAATTGACTAAATAATTTTTTAACTTTATAATAATCATGTGTATAATACATGATTATTATAACTTTATAATAATCATAATTTAACCCTCGATAACTGAGGTTAATGAACTGTATTTCACTTTATAGCTTGACTGATTAGAGTTATAACCAATTTAAGACTATTAATTAAGTTAAAAGAAAAGTAATACAATGCAGCTTGTAAAATTTATATTAATTTATATGCGTACGTACTACACATGACAATATAATTCTATTAAGTTAAATGAAGAATCTTTTTGTTAACTTATTCTAGCTTTATTGAATAATTAAGCCTAGTTGTTAGGTATAATAATAAATAAAATGAAGTAATATTATCTAGATATAAGTCGCGATGTTTGTAAAAAAACTTATACTCAGTTTAATCATTTTTTCTTCAATTTGAAATATATTGGTGACTCAATTATTCATCAGGTTTTAATCTAATTTATAATATACCACATGCAAGAAGTTTACCATACCTGACATGTAAGGCAACCAGTTTCTACTCCCGTTGGACCATAACACGAAATAGCATCAACGCTATCTAAAAATTCAATATATTAAAATAACAGAGTGCATTATATTATAGTAATTATAATAGTAATAGACGGTTATATTATAGCAATTGATTTATATAACAAAATTTCAATAAAGTAAATATTACGTTATTGAATAACTGTATTATTTAATATGTAACATTTAGAAGTCACGAAAATATATAGTATACGCTATTTAAGTGAATAACATTTGAGTAACAGTTACAACAATAAGGAATAAAAGATTGTGAATTATAAATTAAGATTGTATTAATAAATTTCAAGTTAATGTCATAATTAAGGATATAAATAATTTTTTGCTTGTGATATATTAGATTTTTTAGAAACGTATTTTTTTTTATTAAATACTCAGAATATAGCAATGCAATTTGATTTGATTATTAGATTGGAAAAACATTTAATAATTTCACTCTAGTGAAATGTTGAGCTCGTTGTTCTCGTTTAAAAACACATAGGCCTACCGGGTAGGACTATAGTCTGAAAACTGATCAATTTTATTTTATTATAATAGTGTACAAATTCTTGTAGTAGTGGTGTAGTAATAAATTATATTATTTTCTTTACAATTATCACGATTGACGTTTATTTATACAAAATGTATAGAATAAATGTCAGGTTATGCATGCCACAGGAAATCAGGTCTTTTCGATAACAAGTCGTTTCAGATCAATTAATGAACAGATTTTAAAGTCCTGATATACTGATTCAGTTCCTGGATCGTATATAATATAATATTATATAAATTGAACTCGGCCTGCATTTGGACTGTTCTAACTACGAGGCATATTCACGTATACTATTTCCAGATCAGTCCATCAGTTAATGGACAATTAGACGCTGTAATTAAAATTCATACTTTTTTATTTATATATGCTTTTCCTAATCGGTGACAATATTACATAATGTTAAGGAAGATCGCCCATACATACATATTATTTAACTCAGATAAAGAAGAAATTGTAATTTGCAATTAATTTGTCAAATTGCCATAGATCTCCAGTACTTATTTATTTATTAAACTGTCGAACTGATTTATCGAACAGACTTAAACCGTCCTGGGTCAAACTTGCAGTTAATGGGCCGAAATGGCTATAAAATAAAATAAACCAAATTAACTGGTTTAAACTGATCTTGGAACCAAATTACCTAAATTCTAGTTACGGACAAACTTAAAGTGCGAACGCTTTTACATTTCTTTTCCAGAGAAAAGCGAAAGGTTTGCTGCAAAATTATTCACTTTTTTCATCCAACAAAGTAAGTATTTTAATTGACACTGTCTATTTAAGTAAAAAAAGTAAAATAAACTACCTTTAATTTGACAATAGCTAAGCTACAAAAGTATTTAAAATACTGTATAATATACTCACGAGTATTTAGTACCACTGCGACAATTACCAACGCGCTTAGTTGTAAACGCATCTGCATTTTAATTTTGATTTAGTTCTTTTTTAAATGCGATGTACTAAAATTATTCGTAAGAAAATTTACTAAGGAGACTTCTTTTTATAGAACGTATAAGCAGTCAATACGTAAACGTATACGTATACATAGACGTAAATATATAAAACGTATTATATATATATAAAACATATGGCATTACCTTTAATGTCATATGTTTTGTCTATTAATATGTTTTGTCTTTTATAAGACAATCAAGTTGACGACATACGCATGTAGCATAATAAATTTAATGAAGTTTACTTTATGCAGTTGCTAATCACAACTAGAGCCGAACAGAATAACATTAAAAAAGGCGTAACTTATAATTTTAGCAATTATCCACTTATATGGGGCCTGCTTCTATGGGGCCTATGTATCGTACATGAAGCACTATTAAACTGTAAGTCAACCTTGTATGCATTTCTGAAATTTGCGTACATAATTGCGCAATAATTACTTAACATTTTATCTTTGAAACTTTTTAAAGTCAGCAATGCGTATATTATTCATCATCTGCACATTTTAATATTTCCAAGTTGCTTGCACCATAAACGCTTTACTTATCAGAATTTCAATTAGACTGTATTAAGCATTATGCCTACTGTGATTTATACATATTATATTAGTTCAGCCTCCATGAAATTGATGTATTCAAATGTATTCAAATTATTATGAAAAACACTGAATTAACAACATAAATTATTGAATGGAATTGAATAAATGATTCCTTTATTTTCTTACTTTTCTTTTAATACTCAATTTTAAAATAAACGGACTGGACAGATACCGATAGCATTTGCACGTTCAGTGTTGTGAGCTTTTAAATTTCAAATGATGTCAATTTAATTGATGAATTATTAATACCACCGTTGAATTAATGCTAAAATTTCAGTATTGGTATAAGTAATAATAGAAATAACTTCAGGAAAAGAGTTAGTAAGAAAATGCTGCGTAAGCCAAGAATGTAAAAAATAATTAATTTGAATTTGTAATTTAATCATGAGATGACCTTGAGTCAAATGGCAATGGATTAGAATTGTTTAGATATAGCTTACTTCACATGGCAACAGTGTATTAGTGGATCAATATTCGATCGTGTTTGGTTTACAAATTTTCCTCAAGGCATTGATAATATTCAATGGCCTTGAGAACACAATTTAAAACTGATTTCAATTACAATAAATTTAAAACGGATCACAATTCTGACGCTACATTTCATAGTTATTTATCAATACACTAGAATTTATTGTAGAGTGAATTTCTTAAGCCTTTAGTAATACTTCCAAACAGCGCCATTCCTGACACAAACATGTTAGTTATACCAGTGAGTTTCAATGAAAGATACGTCCATGCTGGTGAAGAGAAAAGCGAAGAGGGACGGAACTGCATTGCGAGTGGAGTCGCACCGAAATGTCGTAGCAAAATGTATATATACACACCAAAGCGTTGATAAAGTCGCTGCGACGCTGACGGATCGATGTGCAAGTAAGAGACATGGAGAGCATTTCGCATAATATAACAGGATCAAAAGTCATAACTATAGATGCAGTTTGTTTATTGACAATTAAATATACATTTACAGCATATATTTTTCACGGTTTCGAGTTAACTCGCCTACTGAGTAACTCGCCTACTGGGATCTCGCCTACGGAATCTCGCCTACTGGGGATATCGCCTACTGGGAATCTCGCCTACTGGGGAACTCGCCTACTGGGGATCTCGCCTACTGGCAAAATTATATTATAAATTAATTTTAATTTAAATGTGGGGTAGCGGCAGAAGGTCTACTTCAGGGGGTAGATGAATGCACATCAGCACGCCTGTTGGCATCTCGCGCCATTAGCTCTGGTGTCTGGCTTAATGCGCTTCCCTCTGCATCACTCGGCCTAAATATGGATGACAGTTCACTGAGAGTTGCTGTGGGCCTTCGACTTGGGGCTC
>JAQIXG010001059.1:0-24810 GCA_034700105.1 Oconnorella tubifera | reverse complement strand
GGTGGGGAGAAATGAAGAGAATATGGGGGGAGCAAATATTTGCAATACGACAATTGTAACGTGATAGAAAGAAAAATTATATAAATTTTTATGCTATTGATAAATAACAGAAATCGATAAATATTAGAGCAGGTTTTAATATTAATCTGACTAAATTGACGAATATTGAAAAGGGTTAAACTGTGAAAAGAATCTAGGGACATGCAGCAAAGTGTAATATAAGATATGGATTATAGTAGTTTGTGATGGCTTGTTTTTGTGATAGTATCTAGTATTGTAATGTCAGTTGCATTTAGATACTGCGTTGATATGATGATAGCAATTAACTTGATACTGCCGAACTGTGTCATTGAACATTGGATAATAATTCATTGATCTTTATTACAGGTATATTAATAATTTGATATGAAAGTATATGATATATATATATGGATAGGAGACATTGTCAATCAATAAATTGTTTAATTTCAGTAAAATGGTTTTTGATGGTAGTAATGTAATATAACTCTTTATCTGATATTATTATTATTCCAGAAAATAGTTGTTTTAAATATTCGAGTTATTAATATTGCCTTAAAAAGGGATACCTCAATGCAGAATTCAATGTAAACATATAAAATGTTGTGAAATGAACATCATATTGGATATTTTTTGTTATCTATAAAACTGGACTATAATTTTGAATTTGAGTGGGCTAAACTATCGATTAAGTATATTATGATATTACAAATTAATTATTATATTGTATAGGCCTACCTATTATAATAGCGGCCTAATATTATTACATGGTATATTAGAATCCTGTAATAAATTAGTTTAGTAGTAAAGTTAAGCCATTAACTTTACCATTTACCATTTTAGCCATTAACTTTGGGCTATTAGCTAGGCCTATAAGCTAAACTATTTTATGGCTATCACTATTTCTAAAACGATCAATCTTTCGCTTTGCAAAAATGTCTTAATATATATTGACAAAAAAGATCTACAATCAGATCTTCTAATATCTTTAAGCTGAGAGAATACAAGTATAAATGATGTAATAATCTTACATCAAGCCACGTTCGATCCCATTCAGGGTCGTCATTTTGAGGGGGCGGGGTGGGCAAATTTGCCCCTGCCCGTCCGTTGATTATATGCAAAATTACCCCCGCCCTCCATGAAAGGCTTCTTGTAATAAATTGCTGAAGCAATAAAGTAATGTTCATATATTTTGTGTGATTTTGGCAAAGTTGTAATACTTAGTAGTGATAGGCATAATATTCTGTAAATATGTTGCAGATATGTAGGGCGACATTTGATCGTGTAGATTTTATAGCAATAAATAATAGAAGTGTTGTTATGTAGAGTTTTAAAGAAATTATAATTTCGAACATAATAAGCACGATTTCCTACAGACAAGGTCATTGTCCATTTCTGGGGGTTAAAATTTGACCCCCTCTTCCCTTGGAAATAACTGCTCAGATCCTATTCATGCCGCCTAATCATAATAGTTCTGTTATTCATTATATTTTACAGGTAATTTTATGTCTGAGATCAGATTCACGATAAGCTTCAAAAACTCGAGAGAAAATATGAGCCTAATCAGATTTAGCGGAAATTGCTTATTCTGTGTCGACATAGAATTCGACAGTTTAGGAAGGTTGCGGGATGGCAAAATCTACAGTTATTTGGTTGATCCTTTATTTAATTTATTTTTCAGTTGTTATATAAAACAAACGTGCTTATTTCTTAACAAGCTAATCTCAATTTTATTGTTTAAACATTTTCAATTTGTAAAATGCCATTTTATGTTACCGCGGGAACTCACACAGGCTGGTTGGTGCGCGTGCGCTCTATTTTTCTATACTTACTCTTATTTTCTTACTCTTTCTATTTAAACTGCACTTTATTGCATAATCTAGCCCAAAGAAACTGCCCCGGAATCTCCACATCATAGCAATAAAACGTTCGAGTAGCACATTTTATTCCTCGACCTCACTCTGATAGTCCAACATCTGCATCACATATTATTGCTCGAGTACAAATGAACATTGCGTAAATATTAGGAGAATATATTAGGTGGATCAGACTGAGAAATGAATAAATCAATTAGGCGAAGGAATTATACTGTTTTCTTGTTGTTTGCGAAGCCTTCCATGAATTTAATATTATCATATTCTTTGACCTGATAAGTTTGCGAAAACAGAATCATGATCTGTTGATGAATTGATTAGTATATGATCAATATAGTCTTGCTTACAAACATCCATTCAGTGTATGATCAACTGGAAGTAAAGATCTACATTATCAAATATTGGCCTAGAGCCTATAAATCTGGAACATTTTTACAGTGGGCATATATTAAAATGCTTATTGCTGTTAATAATAGTAATATTATCATCAGTATTGGCCTACATAAATTTAACTATCAAAAATCATTGCAGCCTTTTTATTAAATATACAGTATGCCGCTGCTGTAACGTTCACAAAGTTGCAACAAATCGCTATTCCATACCATAGAAGTAAATAATGAAAGTGCGTTTGTTACTTACTTTCAACGCAGATGTTTATCTACTTGAATCTACCTTATGTTTCTTCTCAGAATCAGTCGATGTAAAACATCTCTCTATCTCTTGATCATCTTTCATTGAAGTTCTTAAATCATCTTACTCCAGGACGCTGTATCTAAGATCTATCCGATGCAAACAGTAGGCTTACTGTGTGATGTATATATGCGGACCCCCTCCACCCCTTGAATTTATTTAAACCGGTGTCCGTAAAAATATCTTAAATAAAAAGTTGGTTTAATACTTCATGACACATGAAACAGTGTCATGAAGTATTAAGATTGAAGAAATCTCGAACTAATCCTTCAATAAATTGCTAACTTTTTTATACATTATTAAACAGGAAAAGTACAGTCTCGAACGAAAGTTATGTGTTAGCTTATATAATATTTCTTTGTTTCAAAAATAGTTTAACTTTTTACGGTACTAGGGTAGTGTCAAGTCTTAGTCAACCCCTCCACCCCAGGCTCCCCCATGCTCTCTCATCGCATAATTCTAGATTTATATTATATATTCTTAGTGAATAATATTGTTTCTTATCGAATTAATGTGAATTTTGAACACAATTGAACATAGAACTGATATGCCTTTCCAAGAATGCTATCGAAATGATATAAAATTGAATACAATCAGAGATTATCGATATCGTAATTATAAACAAACATTATTTTGAAACATATGACATAAATACAATAATTACAGCAGGTATATTTATTTCAAACAAAATTCAAGTTAAACAATAGAAGCCAATGACTTTTATAACAATATTAACATACTGTGTACTTTCAATAATAACTTGTTTAAATTTAGATGTTGATAAACACGTTCGCTGTATATAAAGTCAGAGTTATAAATGGACAGATTGTTGACTCTAGTAATTGCATTTGTAACTGACTGTGTCTATATTGGACGTCCTTGTAACTTATTGATTCAGCCTTGTCTACAGTTACACTGTAACTTATAAGTTGATTAAAAACAGCCGGATATAGCCTGGCGCTCCGTTTCAATATGGGACTGATATTATAAATATAGCTATAGGACAAATCAATACAACGAGGTTACCTAGCATTCGTTACTTTTAAATATAATAAACAAAATTGAACTTTTATTGAAATGACATTTGAAATATGAGTTTATCTATAGTGAAACACAAATAAATGTTAATTATAGTTGATGAGTAACTGTTTAATTAAGCCTACCGCACTCATATCAGCCCCCCTGGGTCTTGCCCCTCGCCCTCTCCCCAAAAAAGTGACGTCAGTGATTTTTCATACTCCGAAATTATTTGGCTTCGCAATATTCTTTAAGTTATTCATATTCTCACAATCATTGCGCGATCCAATTATTAAATGTTATCTATCTCTAAATGATAGTAAGCCTATAAATGTTCAAGATCGAAGTTTGAATTAATTTTAAATTTAAGTGGCCTAAATTTTACAATTATTAACGAGAAGAATACTTTTTCTCCTTTTTAGTAGCAATCACGTGTTGGCCTTCTTACCTATTTGTTACCCAACACCACTTTGTCCCTCGTGTTTACTGCATCTCGGAATTACTAACCCTCGGGAAACGTGCGTTATTATTAGAAGCACGTGCAATATACGATGCTTAATATACAATACACATTGTATAATTTTTCTATAATAATGTGCAAGGTTGGACCACGAGGTCATTTTAAAATTTGTTTTGTGAAATTGTGCATTACTGCTAATTGTTTTATTTACACGTTTGTTTACGTCCTTAAGTCACTCCCGTTCAAACACTTTGTTTTTTTTCAGTTTAAGATACATGTATTGCTTAAATATATTTCAGGTTTTATATTTTCTCCAGGCTATAACATTGCAAAGCCATATAAATTATTTTAGCCTTGGAATAATAGCCAAGGATTAAAACTTCTTTTTTCAATATTTAACATTTCTTTATTTAGAAAATAATTCAAAATACTCAAAATATTGCCTTTGAGCAATTTTTCATATATTAAACAGAAAGCACTTAATATTTTTACTCAAATCTCTGTAATAAATCCGATCCATATTTTATTGTTTGCCAGACCCTTGGATAAATTCATTTCAATTGATTAATCGATGCTAACATCCTGGAGCCACAGTTATTTAAACTCGATATAAGACAATAATTTTTATCCAATCATTTACCCGGGCGTCTGGGCTCAATATAATAACTAGCCAATCAAAAAGAAGACAACTGTTATAACTGTGTACTCAATTTAAGAGCCTGGTATAATAATTATTCACTGCACTCAGTTGACCCTAATTCTACGTAAGCATGAATAAATTATGCTAATATATTCGGCAGCGGGGCGCGTCCGGTGTAGAAAATGCGGGGCGTGTTTGCGGGCAGAATGCACCCCGCCGTGCTAAATGACTTTGGCGCTCATGGATTTTATTTGAGGCGGTGAATAGATTTTTTTCCGTCAAATTTATATTATTTAATTTCAAGAATCATAAAGTAGAGTTTACAATATTTTTATTCAGAATCTCACGTCGTATGATTTATTGAAGATATTTTTGTGCGTTTGATAAAGAAATACTTTTATCATTTTCGGTAAAGTTTAAAATGATTTTAAATAAAATGACATCGTTAGTTATTGCTATTATGATCTTACTAGCAATGTCATTTAATTAAAATCTCAGTACTCAATTTGTTTAAATCATTCCATTATGGGGGAGCCGTTACTCCCCACGCGCCTTCCTGTGCGCCCCGGGACCAGGGAAGGGTGTGGAGGGGGGCCGGAAAGGCGGTCTGAAGGATAAAGAGAGTGATGGGGGGTGGGGGAGGAAATGAATGGATTGAGTCGTCTGCTTAATGCAGTTTCTGTTAGAATGAATAGTTGCTTTGTTTACCAACATTGCTTGAAGCAACAATAAAACGCTGCACTTTGTTCAACAATATCATATTATAAACATTACACCTCGGTGAAATATTTGTAATATGATATTGTATATCGTATAGCGAATGAACTTATTTTCCTTGTATATTAATTTATTTGGCTGTGCAAGGTAAATAAATATTGAGTAGAAAGTGCACGACTTGAAAAAAATATAAAAAATGATAATGAAAACCTGGCTTAAGATACAACGAGCATTGGCTGAAAGACCCCTGGATAGACAATTCTCAGAAACTTAACAATGTGTGGGGAAGAGGGTGAGGTGGGAGAGCGAGGCTCAAATGTTATTAAGCTTTCAGATATTATTGAGTGGCCGTTTTCTCAACTTCAAAAAATATTATTGAGATATAGACTTGAATTGCATTCAGTAGATCAATAACCGTATTATTGTCTAAAACAGGTTGAATTTATTAAACATTAGTAGGCTTAATTTATAAAAACAGTTTAGTAAACATGTTTTAAAAATGCATGTTAGTGTAGTTTTATATATAAAAATATAGTATTATGTCTATATATATTAAAGTAAACTAACTATATTGATAAATATTGTTTTTTGTGACAATGAAAAGAAATGATTAATATCACGTGACCTGGATCACGTGTCACCACAAGCATCACGGACTAGCCTGTTGGCCTTGACCTCCAACTGTCCACAATATGCACAACAAGTAATAACGACAAACTAAATCACCAAACTCTCAATTCAACACTCGTATTACTTGACCAATCAAAACTAAGATAGCAGAATGGAATCGATATCTCTGCACATAATGCGATAATTTAATTGGTTGAACAAATGAGGGTTGTTGCAGAATGTAGTGTTTAGAAGTGATTGTATTCGAAGTCCAGTAGTTCAGTGTTAAGAGATAAATCAGATCTGTTTTCACTGTAGCATTGCGTTGTGTGTATTTCTGTAAATTTGCAATAAAACCAGTGTAATAATACTTTCTATCTTTTTCTACTACAAGAATACTAATTAGCCACAAAATGTACAATAACTGACAATGTAACAAGTTTGAAACAGCTGCAGAAGATAAATGTAAATTGATCCCAGAGAGAGTAATTTAAAATGCGTTGTTTTTAACTGATGACCTCTTTGTTCTCTTTATTGAAATTAAAATTGGATTTGCCTGTCATAATGTGTACGAAGGCGGTGAAACAGCTCATGATTTTAATAACGAAATATATTTAAAAAAATCTTATATTTATTATAAATAATGAAACTACGATTTCTTGGGGATCATAGCCCTTTAAATCCGCGCTACAAAAGTCTTTCTACCCATATTTGTAAACAGAAAAATTATAGCAATCAATGAAAGAAAATAAACAAAAACAATAACTGATTACATTAGTTAAAAGACATAAACAATATGATTATAGGTTAACCTGTGACTAACCTCTTAGCCCACAAATTGCATGTCACTACTAACTCATGGTCATGGACATTGTTATCGCAAATGAATTAAAACTATTGAAGTAAATAACTAATTATATAAGTTATATAAGTAATAATAAATTCAGTCAGTTAACTGACTGAATTTTTTTTACAGAAAATGGATCCTTCAGGCTGTGAAAACTCCTGGAAAAAATCAAAACAAAATTACCTCACCCCCTCCCTAGAAATTATTGTGCGAGTTTATCATATTTGTAAATTAATATTAATTTGCTAATTATAAATTTTGTTAAAATTAAAAGAGGTATTTACAAAAAATTGCCGTCTGAAATTAGGGGTTGGTCCCGTGAGAGGGTCAGCCCCCCTGATTTACACCAATACATGCGGATCATTAAGTTATCCTGCTGTTATCCTGAAGTTGTCCGCATAACCACATGCGGTAAAAGCTTATGGCATAAAGGTATAATACTGAAATGTTATAAAGTTTATACATTCCTGAGGCTTCTAAATACCGGATCTATATTAACTGAGTTCTAGACAGGATTCCTAGACAATGGTTGGGCGTCTTGTTTATAAGTAAAACACAAGGCGCGCCTGTTTAAAATGCCAGTTGGTAAAATCCTTGTGAAAGATGCTTCGTTAGAGCACTTGGCAATTAATAAAAGTTATGTATACGTTCAAGTTTTGGAAAGTTATAGCTGTTTTTAGGGTTAGTAAATTTGGGTTATGATTATAAGAGTTGAGAGGTTAACTTTATGATGTTTTTAAGGTTGCAATTTAAGGTTTGGGCTATGATTTGAGTTGTTATTTATATATTTTGTGCGAAAAGCACTTTCGTTTTGCTAATTCAAATGTCTGTCGATTTATTTTTCATTATCCTTTGCTAATTCAAATGTCTGCCGATTTATTTTTCATTATCCATGATCATGTGCTTGAGCTAGATGCATGAATTTTATGGCATGCCATCATTTACATTATTCATCTCGGTATAAATCCATAATAAAGCCTGCCATTTAAACATGCAGTCTACCAATAAGCTTAACGTTCGCTATGCAGTCAAGAGATGATGTCGAAGATTAATATTTATCAGAACAAATGTGTTAAGTCATGCCATAATCTATATTTTTAAAATCAAAAAGTTTATTGGCAAAGTTGCAACAATTTACAGAAAAAGACAATTCAGAAGTGATTAGAAATAAAGTTTAATAGACAAAATTTACAGTTTAGGCAATTAAATAAAGTAAGCTACACAATTTCTATAAGAAAGAAATTAGTTTATTCATAGAGGAAGTTTATTTTTAGCTCAAAATATATTATACATAATCTTTACTGCTATCATTAGTTGAGAATATTCTCTGCTCATTTCCGATGCTCATTTCAGTATTTAATTTTATAAAGCTTGCAACTTACAGTGTTGTTTTATCAACAATAAATAAATGTATGGATTAAACTGGATTTCTATTGTAATTTTTAAAATGAATCTAGCTCTATACATAAAATGTAAAGTTTAATTGCATTGCCCGAGTTAATTATTTTGTTCGCTGGATCGTAAAAGAAGTTTATTCAATTATTCAAACAATTCCGAAAGAAACCCTAAGAAATTGTAACACTAATACGTTTAAATTCATTGAATTAATTGTAATTTAAAGCTGTATGTTCCGTGAAACATTTAAATGAAACCGGGATTAAATATAAAAAGAAATAAAACTTAGAATATTTTAATTCAGACCTGGTAGCTATAAATATCTAATGTTTAATTTAATGAACAGTATACTCAATACTATTTAATCTCTAAACTTAATGCAAAACAAAACAAATGATATAATTTAAACAATAGACTTAATAACAAAACATCAAATAAACAAATATTGTAAGCGTACTTTAAAAGCAGAGCGTATAATACTTATATACACTGTGAAATAATAAATCAGAGAGCAAGATGAGAATCAGCACAATTACAAATTAAAAATGGCTCAATTTTTATGCTATCAACAATTTTGCTACACAGAAACTGTTCAGAAATTATCAGTCAATCTGCTAACGTGAGAATTTTTCAGGGATAAACTGAAAATACATTTACAGAATCATTCTTACATAAGCATTACTCAAAAATTACCACAAAAATTCAGCAATATGCAAAAGTTACAAACAATGCCAAACCAAAACGACACAAAATACATCCAGAAATCAAAAAACATATAAATCAGATAAAATAATTAAAGCTAACCCACATCCTTAACTTAAGCAAACATTGACTAATTAAAGCCAATTCGATAATTGGCAAAATAAAGCTGTGACAACTAGTTAAAGCAAGAAAGACTACAGAATATATTCCAATATCTTTATGAATAGATTGCAGCACATTCTCAAATATGAACAATAAACTTTACAGTAAAATGTATTATTAATTTATTATATATATCTTCCTATATATTTGAACACTGAGTCTTGAACTGTTTTCATCAGAGTCCAAAACTTATCATTCGTAAAAATGTAATCAACTAACCTTACATTTGAATGGTTAGGTGCTATTTTCATAGGAAACCATTATAACTACAGTCTCCACTCAAATATCTGCTTTAATTGCATCAGCATAAACCATAATTAAACATTAATAACAAAAACAATACTCCTTTCAGTCTTTATCATATATCCATCATTCATTACAAAACATCCCCTTCACCGTTTTGATTTAATCCTGTTAATCATAATTGTATACTCGAATCATAACCTAATCAGAATCTAATCATAACCTAATCCCATTGTCTCCGTAACAATAATCTTATCCTGAACCCGCAGTGTTGAACATCCTAAACCTATCTTCAACCTCTTACCATCATAACCATTTAAATCTACCTAAACCCAAACCATCTACAATCGCTTTTAAACCATCAAATATATTAGTCTTCCAATAAAACATCAGATCTATTTCAATGCCCATAATCTAATTCACAATTAGTAATCTCTGTGACTACAATTTGTGTGGCAAAACCTTGAGAACATTTACGAATGTAATGCCAACGTAATACAATGTATCACGCGCTGTATTGCAGCAGATGTATTGTAAACGAATAACGTATCGTCAAAGAATAACGCGTAACTAAAAGTTACAAGTCATTCGTCGTGATGCAGAATTCAGTAAACCTTTAACGATAAGCTGCTGATGAGATGACAGCCAGGCGCAAACTGATCTGTGGTCAACACCATCGAGAAGATTCATGGCTACCCTGAAGGAAAAACTTTCAAACACAACACGAGGCACTTCATCATCGACACAAGGAACTTTAGAACAGTCGTCATCTTCACTGCTGCCCAGATGAAAGCACAGCTTCTCTAAATTCTTGGCATCTGTTGATGAGCTAGAATTTTGTTTTGAAACAGATTCGTCGTCATCTTTCTTTGAAGGTGGAGTGTTCACTTCTTCTTGAGCATCCATTTTTTCCTTCTCTTGTGCACTTATGTCATCTTCTTCCTCTTCTTTTGTGCTTTTCAATGCTGAACTTTCAGAACTCAACGACCATTCCGCAGCTCTTTTCAACTGACTAGACATACCCTTCTTCCCCCCGCACGCTCCCTCATCGCTCGCACTTCTACTCATATCACCCCTTACGCTAAAACTCCTATCACTTCCCACCCCCTCCCCGAATTCTTTTAAATTCCTCCTCCCGTCTTTGTTCCCCTTGATGATCAAAGTATCATCGACCGTTTTCACCGATAAATCCTCGAATGTCATCACACTCGGAACATGCAACGTCACCCGACAAACTCTCGACGGCTCATCCACACACACCACCGGTAAGAACCACTCGCACGCCGAACTCCACCCAGACTCATCATCTAATGACTCCGTCGACTCCTCAGAAATCTGGCTCCGGAATTCGATGTACGCGCACTCCTTTGGTCTCTCCCTGATGTACAGATTGAACCCGTCCTCCGTGATTGCGCACGCCAGGGATCCCGCTGAGATGTGCTCCGCAATCGGTTCGTCATAAAGCACTCTCGTGGGATCCACAGATGAATAAATGCGTAAACAACGACGCAACTTTTCAACGTCAGTTTTAATACAAACAACAACATCATCAGGCGTCATCCCAGCAAGAGCCACCTTTACCCGTACGCCGTATTTCAGAGATTCCTTCAGACGAAGTTTAGCGCCTTGAGCAATGCTCGTACCCTCTGTCCTCTGCGGCTCATCCTGAGTGCTGTCCAGATTTCCAGAACGCGATGAGGATGGTGATGTCTGACGACAGATCAACTCTAGACTCTGTTTCAGTTTCACTTCAGTTTCTTCGTGTCTTACTCTGATTGGACGATACTGTGGTTTGATGTCGTCTCCTGTCTTGACGACCTCGTACTCGTTAATGATGTCATGGACTCCGAACGAAGCGTAATCTTGCGTGACGCTTCCCGTCTTACTCGACATGAAGCAGTTGGAAACGCGATGTGATTTGCGTTCTATAAGTTCCCCCGCTGTTCTTCTATTGGGAAGTCTGGAATAATTTTCGTTCCTCAATCTTCTCAACATCGGAAAAACTGCGTTTTTTTCTACGCTGGTTGGTGACACTGGAAGAACAACTTTTACCCCGTCCTCCGCATGGGCCCCTTGGGTCTGCGGGGCCCCACTGACAGGGGACCCCGGGCGCCCACAAATAACCCCCAGATCATGAGAAAGATTAAACAGTGATCTCTCCCAGCTTATCTGACGATTCACCGCGTCGTCGGATCTATTATTATCTAAAGATGACGTCATCGTAACGTCAATAGATTTCGCTGTCATGGCAACGGTTGGTGATGTCATGGTAACGCAGTGAGATGACGTCACGACGTCTGGGAAAAAACGTGCCGCGTTGCCCGGGGCGACGCGGCCGGGCAGCGTAGCAATGACGTCACCGCAGGGGGAGGTGGGGGAGTATCGCGAGGTAGGGGGACTGTAGGTCAGGGCCTTAGAGCGGCAGTCCTGGGGCCAGGGATGGTCCGTAGTGGTGGAGGAGAGGGACGTCTGAGACAGCATGATGGATCAAAACTAAATCTACGGTTGAAATAACAAAATAGTGAAAATCTGCAAGAATTTTTTCAAGAGTGCATGAAACTTTCATAAAGGGGAGAGGGAGAGGGGGCTCTAAAACCCTCGCAGAGGTAATAGAATAAAGGAGACTCAGGGAAGTCATTTAAATCTGTATATGCGGGGGGAGGCAAACCCAATAAATTATCCCATTGTCATAAACAGGGTGGGGAGAATTTGAATAAAATTAACAAAAAATACATAAAAAAAAGTTTGATTTCAAAAATTACGGGGGGGGGAGAAAACCCCTGGCCCCCCTAAATGATATCACATACTAGGCTTATATATATATATAGAACATCTAGTATTGTACAAATCATATTCTAAATGTACAATAAATACATGTATTGTATATATTATAAATGGTTTTTATATTACTTTTTCATAGGTAAAACAACCACGTTTACTAGAAATATAATATTATACTTAATTCTATTATTAACTGGCTGGTTTTATTTCTTACTCATATTGTACTACAAAATCTTATAAAAGCATACACGTAACGGGACGATGAATCATTTGTGTAATATTGTAGTAGCAGTGTTAAACAATTGTAAAATAACAGCAAGACTAATGCTTTGTGTTTCATTGTGACATATTTTGTTGGATATAATTTAAATTTCAAGTTAAACTTCAATCTCAGTGAAAACAAGGTAATAGATATGTTTACAATATATGAGATTGATTTATCTATCCGTCCATTCATTCTATTCCAATCATCAGTCCATCTCATGCATTCATCCATCCACCCACTAATCTATTCATGATGATAATTTTTACATAATTCACATCATGGATTACCTATAGATGTATCCAACTCTGTCATAAAATTAGTCCCATACAGATCTCTTATATTTCTTCTCTCTCTCTCTCTCTCTCTCTCTCTCTCTCACACTCTCTCCACTTATAAAATCACTCGAGAGAAAACTTGAGACCTAGAACAGCTCTAATAATTTTGCTGCACTGTTGTCTTGTCCCAAAAGTTCAATAATTCCAGTCGACGCCCCGTAGAAGCAAAACTTGGAATAGTTTCAAAACTACCAAGGCCTATATTATATTATATCGCAGATTTTACTGGCAAACTGGTAAATGATGTGGTAGTTCGAAACCTGGAAAACAGGATTGAAAAAAGCTGATCAGTTAAGCGAAGGGGGGGAGCTCATTAGATGCTACAAAATTATATTATAATAGTCTAATATTGAATTCGTTACTAGTCTAATATTAAATATAAATCTAGACTATATAGTCAATTATATATAAAGAGCATCAAATATAATAATTTAGTTCTGATCACGAAATGTGCAGTTTAGAAGAATTTCGTACTATCACAAATGCTTTCAAAATTATACAGCATATCTGGATTCAAATATCATTTTGATGTCTATTTTCGATATCGCAAACTATCACTTGCCTATTTCAAGGCTAACTTTGGCCATTGTAAGGTAGACGTAGGGTAAAAGACTGAAAATATGATAATTATGGGGTATAACAAACATTTATAGGGTCATCAGCAGCACACTACTGAGTTCAGGATTTTGTGTCAGCCCCCCCCCCCCCCCCTATCATCGGGGCTCCCTTTTAAAGTGTGCAGTGCTATTTTATTCTTTATTTGAAGCCCACTTGTTTAACCTTGTAAGTTTTAATGTGTTAAATATATTAGTTTCAATAATAGGCCTACGAAATTTTGAACGAATTATTTCTAACTAATCACATTATGCCGTAAGTTTTACGAGATATCGCAAATTTATCATTTTAAGCTATTATTCTAATAAAATATAGTAGATATAGTATAATAATAACTTATAAGCAACATTTTTAATAAATTGCTTACCTTTTCAACTTTGACTGAGTCTAATCGTAAAATAATCACAAAATGTTTATAACTTCAAAACACAAGACATACACTGCGCATATTATATAATGATCGATTTCGTTTTCAATTCAATTCGTAATAATACTGTTCTTAATACTGTTTTTTTTATAAACATCAAGTTTATAATACTGCGCACGTTGACATTATATAATCACACTATAAATGTCACTATCTATTAAATAAATCAATGATTGCAAATATTCAATTACTTTCACTAAGATTAAAATGTAAATTCAACGAGTATTACAAATTACATAGAGTTTCGCAAAAAACTAACTTAGCCTGTAAAATAATAATACAGGATCTGTTTATATGCAGAGTTATATACACGCAGCTGCATTATAAGCAAGTTATAACGCTGGCTGTTCAATTATAAACCGTTAGAGACAAGGAGGGGAGGGAGGGGGAGGGAGGGGGAGGGAGGGAGAGAGTGCACAGAGGGTACGTGGGCTGGGACGTACGGCCTAGAGCGAAAGACAGAAGAAAGGAAGGAGGGAGGGAGGAGGAGGAGTCTATGAAATGTTTTTGTTTACAGAATCAAGGATAAAGAATTATGGATCACGTTCAGTTTGCGAGGTTTTCACGTGAGATGAATAAATCATTTCTGGGATAAATAAGCATATTGTGATGATTAAATCTATTCGCAAGAAACAGGTTATGTAATCGACATCGTCTTTTGACGTTTTGTACGTTAATTAAGACGTGAAAATATCTAAGGTAGGGATAATATTTAATGTGCACTAATTAAAAGGGGTTTCTCTTTATTAATTCATAAATGAGATCAGATGATTACTTTGTCTATGAGCTTCATAGTTCAACAAATACTTTTATTCATTTTCTTATTCATTTTCTTGTTTCTATCCATTTTCTTATTTATTGCATTTTTACTCTCTTTTCATGATATTCTTCATTTCATTTACAATCCAGACTGTATTATTATAATAAATTTATGCTATAGGTTAATATTCTATAAATATTGGCTATTAGCCACTTGATAATATATTTCCTAGTTCACTAATACAAATTATCTAACAATATAGACGAATACTTACAACTTTCTTAATGAAGTCATGTTCTCAAGAAAATCAAAAAAAATCGCAATAAATTCTATAACCCCTTAAAGAAATAAATCGTCGTCGCCTTGATTTCAATATTGATCAGAGACAGTGCTAGGCTACAATATTCAACAGATTATTGGCTCATAATATCCCCTCTCCCCCACCTGCCTATTACGCATTCCCCACTTCCCCCCCCCCTCCCCTAAGTCAACATTAGAGTTGAGTGAACCGTTTTCAATAGGTTCAGCTGCTCGAGTTTTTTTCAAGAGAAATATTACTAACAACATTGATTATTTATAAACAGTAAAAGGAAAATGACCCGCTTGACTTGTAAATAGACTGATCAGATTCTCTAGATGTTTATCAAATATCCAGGGTTTGGGTGCTAAAAGCTTTTTTCTTAACTAAATTGACATAATAAACCTATATACTTGTTATGTTTTGTTTAAGCAAAAATTGGTCTAATTTTCTATCGTTTAAATATAGAAAATTAGGCTTTAAAAATAGTTTGTCGTACATCTGGACTATCTAGTGTAAATGTTAACTGTGAAATTTGTTGGGTTTCGTGTATGGAATTATTATTTATGGCTAATATCCCATCAATTTTTTGCTGAATTCAATGAGATAGGCACAAATAAAGAATATGTCGAGATTTCATTCTCTATATTTTAGTTTGTAAAATTTGATGAAATATCGATAGGAGTAAAAGTAGAATGAAATTAAAAAGAACTATTCACAAGTATCGATTGTAGCAAGGTTTTGCTTATATTTCTCTTTCCCCGCCCATTTCACCCAACAACTTATACTATGTAAATAAAAATCATTAATTTTGTTTTATTACCACAATTTAATTACAGTCTTAGAATGCGCTTAGAATTTATGATTAGATTGATGCGTGATTAGGATTTGTATTAACCTTTAGAGCTTGACGTTAGTGTGCAATTATTGAATTGAGCACTTTTTGCTGAGGGCGGGGCTAGTTAAAATCGTATACCTCGCTACAGAAGTAATAATAGTCATAATCAGATGTTTGTTTACTTTTATTTTAAAACCAGTTCTCTCTAAATAGATTCACTTCCGGTTAGGCAGAAAATATTCCCCAGTCGGAAAATAAATTTAAAAATTAGAAATAAAACGTAATCGTTTACTAATTATACGTGTAAATTATAGTATATATTGTATTTTTAATGCGGGAATAATTTTTGGTTAGGCATAAAAAGCGGAAGAGCCGATTTTTTGATGGAGAAAATCTCGTTCCCTTCTAATGATCATAATTTTGATTACCACATAGGTTCATTTCACCCTTAAATACTGTCTGGGGCTCTCTTATAACGTTAATTTTTTGTTATATAATACAGTTAAAATACTCGAAAGTATAAAATTGAATTCAACTCGTTTTCTCTTATTATTTATATTTTTAAAATTGAACTACAATATGTTCCATTCATTTATTTTATATTATATCATTCATAATCTAAGTAATGTATTTGTTACTATTCATTTTTTATTGGCTGTTTATTATGTATTTTCTTTTATAAAGCATCTAATTTACTTTATAAATTAGATATAACATTTATTTTTGACTTTTATATTTTCTTACTCGTGCCTATTATACATTGTTTAGTTGAGGATCATGTCATTTCATCTAAGCCCTTAGTCCTATACTAGGATGTCTCAGTTGCGGGGGTCCGCTAGTTATATCTGGTCCCTCTCTGACGCCCTGGGGCACGGCGCGACAGGGGCCGTCTACAAGGCTAGGCATAAAGTTGGTACATTTGATGCAAATAGTTTTCTGTATATAAATTATTGTATTTAATTAAGGCGTGTTAGAGAAGTGGTTAGAGGGCTGGACTCGGACGCAACAGGTCCAGGTTTGAATATCAGATAGCTCACTATTTCTATAAATTTGCTGCACCCTTTAGTAAGACGGTTAAATGAACAGCTACATCTGAGACATCGTTCATATAATACTCTAATCCAGGCGTTAAGCGTAACCTTAATCTTATTAAAGAATTTGCATTTTCTTTTACTAAGAAAACCGGTGAACTATACGCTGTTAAGATTTTTAACGATGTGAGTCAAATGCGGCCTACTGATGTGCAAGTGAGAGAATTTGACGTGTTGAAAAAACTGCATCATGAAAACATTGTCAGTTTGCTTAACGTTGAAAAAGAGGTAAAATCGAACTCACATATCCAAGTTTTTGTCAAGTTTTTATTTTAATTTTATTTTGTCAAGTTCTATCTTAGGTAAGATAAGAGCATCAAGATAATTAGTCTGTAGACTTTTGTCTATGATTGAATACAGATATTTTGGTTAGTGATATTTGGTTTACTTAAACATTAGGGTTAGAGTTAGGGTTAATGTGGACTCAATGAATGTAGACTAATGTCTGTAGATAAAGTGGTTTGAATCCTGTATAGCTCACTATTTCTCTAACTTGCTGCACCCTTTAGTAAGACGCTTAAATTGGCAGCTGCGTTTTCGACATCATTCGTATAATACTGTAATCCAGATGTTAAATGTAATCTTTGTAACGTTATAGACTCACACGAGTAATGACATACTGGTGATGGAGCTGTGCACCGGGGGAAGTCTCTATAGTTTGTTGGATGATCCAAAGAATGCTTACGGTGTGGAGGAGAAGGAATTCCTTTCTATACTTAATGACGTCGGTAAGCAAGAGCGCTTCACCTCTATGTGTATTTGTTAATATAGAGCACCTCAACTCTGCATGTATTTGTTATTTGAAATAAAAGTGATTCGTAAAGTACCCTGAACTGTATAAGTTTCTGTTGTTTCACAATTTATAATAAAAATCGGCGCAAGTCTTTTTCTTTTTTGAGTCGGCTTTCAAAAAGTAAAGTTATTTACACTGCGCTGCGTTAAGAAAGAATCAAGTGTTCACTCATCACTTGGTTTCTCTGAAATCAGTTCACAGCACACTAAATAACCTTTTTGTGCTGATGTGACGTTAAGCAAAATATCATTGCTAGCTAGTGAACGCTATGTTTACGTAAACTTACGCAATGATATATTTTTTTGCATTAGTTTTATATAATTGTTTTATTTTTTGTTGTATGTTTCTATTGCAGCGTCAGGTATGAACCATTTGCACAATCAAGGTATAGTCCACAGAGACATCAAACCTGGAAATATTATGCGTTACATCAGCGAGGACGGAAGGTTGATCTAATGCTATTTGATTTTTTCTTCTTTTATTCCGTTTTGTCGTGCCTTAATACAAAAAATTAAAATTCATTTAAAGTAAGCTGTAATCGTATCTTTTCTTAATTTTTATATATGTCAACAGTTGATGTGATTTTAAAATCAAAATTAAAGAATTTGTTTACGGTTTAAAAGTTATTTATTTTAATGTATGACTTAGGGGGGAGTTTGTAAAATCCAGGTGTATAGTGTTCTTGTTGAAGAATATGAAATATGGTCCCGTCGATTTATAATTTTATTTAAATTATATTGATATGATATTAATTGAATGATTTGCGTTTATGTAACTCATTTGAATTTATTATTAAATGTTTTACTATGATGCATACCTTTTTATTTAGCCTTGCTAATTAATTAAATAGCTAATTAAATAATTAAGTAGCTAATTAATTATTGATGTATTTTGTAGGTCAATTTATAAGCTGATAGATTTCGGTGCAGCGAGGGAACTGAAGAACGAGGAACCGTTCATGTCTCTCTACGGAACAGAAGAATATCTTGTAAGAACTTTCCCCCTACACAAATATTCCCCTGCGGAAATATTTTTATTTGGAAATATTTTAATTTTGGAAACAAAAATCAATACAATCAGATAAAAGTATTGTGCAACAATATACAGCGAGCAAAAAAGTTAATGAACAAGCAACAATGTACAGTTATAAATATATAAATTAAATAAATTAATAAATTGATAAAATAACATAGGATCAAAAAAAATTGGTTTATATTTGACTAAAAAGTTGGTTTATATATGATTAAAAAACTAGTTTAATTCTGAAATGAACTAGTTTAAACTAGTTTGAACTAGTTTTAAATTAGTTTAAACTAGTTTAGAACTAGTTTAAGCTAGTTTAAACTAGAAAATAATGTAAAATGACTAGTTTAAACTAGTTTAACTAGTTAAAACTAGTTTAAACTAGAAAGTAATGTAAAATGAGATTTTAATTGATAAATAGAAACAGACTGTGATTCGAAAAAGTTCTGTTTTTAGTATCCTGACATGTATGAGAGAGCTGTTCTTAGACGACCTTCAGGCAAACAGTTTACGGCTAATGTTGACCTTTGGAGTATAGGGGTCACAGCCTATCACGTGGCTGCAGGCCAGCTGCCCTTTAGGCCTTACGGGGGGCGCAGAAATAAAGACACCATGTTCGAATAATTCTTATTTCAGATTTTATTTAATTGTAACCCTGGTTGTAAGTCTAATTGTAAAACTAATTGTAACACTAAATCTAACCGTAATTCTAACCAAAGCCTACGTCTATCCTAATTCTAAACATAACCACAATGCTAACCCTAACATTAACCCTAATTGTAATGTTTATTGAAATAAATATAAATGTAACGATCTGTAGGTATAAGATCACAACAGAGAAGGCAGTGGGTGTCATCTCTGGAGTACAAAATACTGACGGGGGAGATATTATATGGAGCAAGCAACTGCCTGAGTCTTGTAGACTCTCACAGTGCGTACATTCTACTTGGCTTTGTACTGAGCGGGATGATGATTAAATTATGATGATTAAATTATGATGATGATGAAGATGATGATTAAATCATTATAATTATGATTAAATTATAATGATGATGTTGATGATTATATTGTAATGATGATTAAATTATGATCATAATGATGATGATGATTAAATTATGATGATTAAATGATGATGATTAAATAACGCATAAATTTTTTTTTGTTTTGTAGTAAAGAATTTATTTTTTCTTGTAGGGGGCTGCAACGTCTGCTGACCCCCCTGTTAGCGGGCCTCCTTGAGTGTGACCCTGATCGAATGATGACATTTGATGAGTTTTTTAACTCAGTTAAAAATATCGCTAGCAAGAAAGTCATCCATTTATTCAGCGTTAAATGTTGCGCGCCTCTCTGCGTGTATATCGACAGCAATGACCGGTTAGTATTCTTCTCTCTCATTGGACGAGGCGATTGTAAGCCGTCGTGTGATTGGTTGATGTGATTGTATTTGTGCAAAAGTTATTAAAAGATGTTTCTAATTTATTTTAAAATTTTAAGCCAATTGTATTTTAATGACGTTTTGGCTTTTGTTGAAACTTGTGTTTAAGTTTTAATCGTTTTAGTTTTTTAAACTGTTTAATGTTCTATTTAATAGAAGTTTAATGTCTGGATTACTTTGTCATATGAATGATGTCTCAGATGTAGCTGTCAATTTAAGCGTCTTACTAAAGGGTGCAGCAAATTAAGTTCAACGTTTGGATTACCGTATTATATAACAATGTCTCAGACGTAGCTGTTAATCTAAACGTTTTACTAAAGGGTGCAACAAATTATCAACATAGCATCTCTCACTTGAATGAAACTCTGACCCATTGACTCCTAGTCCTATATTTAACCACTTTGATCTTGCATTCTTTCCCTCCCCCCCCCCCCAGATTGCCTCAGTTTCAAGAACTGGTGGCAGAACAAACGGATGTTTCATCTCAAAGTCAACAACTGCTCTATGAGAATCATGACTTAGACAAAACCATCAAGTCCCTCACCCCCATCTCTCTCTACCCCCCCACCACCCCACACAACCCCATCTATCTCTTCTGTAGCTCACAACTCTGTGGACTGGAGACCAATCAGATCTCTCCGTTTATTCGTAAGTGGGGGGGGAAGGGAGGGTATATATAATAAAATTGAGGGAGGGAAGGGGCAGTTATGGTTTTAATTTTTTAAGAAATTTTCTGTTTTTTATCTTTATGAAGGTTTTATACTGGGACAAAATGTCTGTTTTTATCCTTATGGAAGTTTTATACCCCGACAAAATGTCCCTGTGTGTTTTAGCCGCTGTGGTGTATTTGTCATCAGATGTAAGCCTAGATGCAGATGTACTAGCGGCTAAAAACTGCACGGCAGTAGCCTATCAGATACAACGTAACATTGAACAACTTTTACTGCAACAGCAGCTGATTGGACGAGCAGCTAAGATGTTTATGTAGGGGTTTTATGTTTTAGCATTCAGTTACTTGTTGATTCATTCTGGCTATCAATGATTCATTCAGTCATATACTTGATCAGTCAGTCATTCACACACTTATTCATTCATTTAGTCAAACACTTATTTGATCAGTGTATCATTCATTCACTCAGTATCAGTCAGTCAGTCACTCGATTAATAAGCAATCTATTAGCATTAATTTTTATAAGCTATTGATTTATTTCACATTTTTTATAGTTAATTTTTATCTTCAATTAATTCCCTTTCGCTCATCTCAAACTAAGTCTTCACTTGTTGAACCTTTAGCAGAACTACTACTCAGCCATTTTTATCTCTTAATATCAAATATTTGAAAATTTTGATAAAATTTCTATAATCGAGCTTTTCCGTTTTGTAATGCAACTCCTTGTTTATCCCAGGCTTGTACTGGCCCGTGAAGTAGAGCATATAAGAGACGTCGTTACAGAGTTTGCATTGCTCGTCGAAGAACTCTCAAAACGTATCGACTCTCTTATTTGCAGTCACAGGCTAGCCAGTAGCTTGACCTCTCGGCTGAAGGGTTCAGCGGGGGAGAGTTCAGAGGTTAGCGAAATTGATGGAGGGAGTGATGGGTGGATGGAACAAAAGAAAGTTATTAATGACGTAAGTTGGGGCTTTTTATTTGGGAATAAATTCGATTGAAGATTTTTAAGCTGTTATTGCTTAATAATGATTATTTACTGTTTTGTTTTAAGGGTGAAACGTTCACTTATCACTTGTTTCTGCAGTTGTTTATAACGTTTTAAAATAGCCTTTTGTGCTGATGTGACATTTTGAAAGTTACTTTTATTTCTATACTTTCGATTATTCTGTAAAAAAGTGATTTAATTTATAAATCATAAATGATAGCAATCACTTGTGCTCTATATTTTATCACAAATATATTTAAATCTATATTTATTCAGATAAAATCTAGAGTTGTAGACATGAAGTCTAGCATAGACACTCAGTATGAGATATTAAATAATGAAAACTCTTCTCTCTCTATATCCTGGCTTCATAACGATGGATGTCATGAGCAAGATAGATGGTAAGTTCCCCTCCTAGGGTTCCCTCTCAGGGTCCCCTCCCCCAAGGGGGTGCCTCCCGGGGTTCCCTCACAGGGTTCCCTTTGAGGATTCCTCTAAGATTTCCTTGAGGGTTCTCTTTGATGTTCCCCTGTTAATACCGATAATGTTCCCCTTGATGTTCCCCTTTTGAGGTTCCCCATTTGATATTCCCTTTTGGGTTCGCGTTTTAGGTTCTTTTTTGGGGTTTCCATTTTTGGATTCCCATTTTTGGGTTCCCATTTGAAGTTCCTCCTTGGTGCTTCAAACCGACTGATGATAATCCACTTTGGTGATTGATGGATTGATTGATTTAATGGTTAATCGATTGATCGATTGGTTGATGTGTTGATTGAGTAAATCAGTTGATTTGAGCGAATATTTTATTGATTGATTTCGTGATTGATTGACTCATTGATTGATTAATTGATTGAGTGAGTGATTGATTAATCGGTTGATTGACTAAGTGATTGATTAATTGATTGATTGACTGATTGATTGATTAATCGATTGATTGTAATTCTTTCAGTTTAACCAAGGTCCAGATTCTACTAGATGGAATGAAGCAGACTTTGATTGATTTTCAGAAAAACAAATCTTTAAAGAAGTTGGCTTTTAATGACGAACAGATCCACAAGTTTGACAAGTAAGCGTAGTGGTGAGAACGCTTGACTTAGAACAGAGATGACCCGGGTTTGATCCTCGTGTCAAGTGAAATTATCCCTAACTTGCTGCACTCTATCCCTAACTTTAGCAAGACTCTTAATTTGATAGTTATATCTTCATGAATGTTTAACTTTTGGTGTGGGGGGGGTGATAAAATTATTTGAGGGGGAGCCAGTTTTATGATTTGTACGTATTTTAGACACAAATTGAAGTTAAATTCGGCTAAAATGATGTCATTATTCAACGATCATTGCCTGCCAAACACCAGGAGAATATTTGAACATTTTCTCGTCTGGTTCAGGTCTAATTATTTATTTACTTTATATTTTGATTAAAACGTTGTACTAAAGGGTGCAGCAAGCGATAATTATTTTAAACATTAAGAAGATTTATTGAATGACCGATTAACGTGCAAGAATTTTAATCATGGAAGAATTTTTTTATTTTTGTTGAATAAAATTATTAAGTATTAAATTAAACGTGTTTTGAATAAATATATTGCTAAAGGGTGCAGCAATATGAAATGTTTTAGAGGAGTGTCACAAGTACAGAGTCAGGTTGATGCGTTGAAGTCTGATATGATTTCTACTGATGAGCTACAGGACAAGCTGACGTCACGTCTTGATCAAGTCTGTCTAACTGTATCTCTACTTGTGTCTCTACTTGTATCTTTACTTGTATCTATACTTGTGTCTCTGCTTGCATCTCTTATTGTATCTTTACTTGTATCTCTACTTATATTTGTATCTCTACTTATATTTGTATTTATACTCTGCTCATATCTCTAATTGTATCTCTACTTATGTCTTTGCTTGTGTTTGTAATAATATTTGTATTTATATTTGTACTTGCCCTAGAACTTTAATGATTATGCAGAACACTACTTTTTGCACCCTGCGATAGCCAAATTTTTATTTTTGGGGAGGGGGGGGTGGATGGGTAGGGGAATTTTTCTAATGAAATATGCTTAATAATAAAATTAAGTAATAATTGTTCATTAATTTTTTTCTCAATAGATACTAAATTTCTGTCTCTTCTCAGATGCAGACAGAATATTTTCTTGCTTATTCTCAATGCGGTGTAGATCTGTCTCTAGACAGAAACACCGCTGCACCGACTGATGGTGCTAAAACTGGTGCAGCAGGTGCACGATTGTCCCCCGTGGGGAGTGGGAGGGAACTGGTGGGGGTGGGGAAAGATATTTCAGTGGACCAAGAACTCAAAGAATTACTACGCAGGTATAAAGTTTGAGAAAATTTTTTTGAGAAATTAAAAAAATTCATTCATTACTTGGTTTTTGTAACGTGTTGCTAAGTAACCTTTTTGTGCTGATGTGACGTTAAGTAAGAAAAGAATCATTTATTGATTCGCTATCTGATAATAATTTAAAGACTAATATATAAATTTTCGGTCACTCCAGTCCCTCCTGTCACTCCAATCACCCGTCACTAGTCACTCCGGTCACTCCATTCACTCCGGTCACTCCAGTCAATCCTGTCACTCCGGTCACTTCAGTCACTCTATATATTTAAAGCTGAAGTAATAATTCTAAGACAATACTGAGACAGAAATGTGTTCTTGTAGATTGAAGAAAAATTCAGAATTACTTGCATCTGTGTCACATATATCTGAAGACAATAGCGGTCTAATAAAGATGCTGAATAAGAATCAGCATCCAAATATGGCACTAAATATGGCACAAAACGTCACTCAAAATATGGCACAAAATATGGCTCAAAAGACGGCACAGAACATGGCTTATGAAAATCTAAATGAGCCGAGTACATTAGTAGGGAGCGAAGCTTAGATGAATGGTTTATTGAGACTAAACTATTCAGACTTTGTTTACATCATCATCATCATCATCAACATCATCATCATCATCAGAATCAGAATCAGAATCATCATCAGAATCATCATCATCATCATCAGAATCAGAATCAGAATCAGAATCATCATCAGAATCATCATCATCATCATCATCAGAATCAGAATCAGAATCATCATAATAGACATATTATGAGATATAGACAAAGT